>JALPCE010000037.1:0-128502 GCA_026538705.1 Aureobasidium sp. GC_Fusr_1 | reverse complement strand
ACTTTCGTCCTGCAAATTCTTCTTTTTTTGGTTTACTTGTTATACCGTACACTCGTTCTTTTCGTGCAACATCTCACCGTCAGTTGACTGGAGACAGATGGAACATGTTATGGGGCAGTCGCATGTTTTCTCCAGACCACCCAAAGAATTCACACACCGAGATACATACCTTTTGCTCAAGAAGTATACGAGCCGAAAAAGATCTTCTTGTCTCTCCCTTTCGCTAACCATTTCTATACGCTGTCGATTGTATCCTTGATCGTCAATTTTGCTTTCTTGCAACTTCGAAGGTCTTGGATGATCTCTTCTTTACCTTCTAGACACTGATTCCAGACTCAAAGTGGATGCTGGATCTAGGAAGTGATGACCCACAAGCTATTTTCAACAACCTTGTTATCCTGATAGCCAGTGAAGAAGATCTGCACATGGCGGTGTTTCACGCACGGAAATAAATGATCAGGGTAATAGTGATGCGTCGAGAGAATTGGCGAAACGCCATGCTCAATCGGCAACGCACCACTGTTCAAGAGCCCAGATTACTCGCAAGAATTGCAGATCTAACAAGAAAAACAGATGCAGGGTAAAAAAGGACCACATGCCGAATAACACATCTAGTAAGTGTAAGTGATGCTTTCGGGAAAAGAGGTGTCACCGCAAACCATAGATGAACAATCTGCCAATCTATTTGATCCTACCCAAAGAGCCACCAGAAAAGAAGAAAACACGTCATTGGTATCTATAGGCAAAAAGTAAGGTACACACAATCCTACGCAGGAACGTGGATCAAAAAACGTGTTGATTCGGCACTGAACGGCACAAGGGTACACTCGATATCCAACACATTTTCGCTTCTTCTTTTGCGCCACTGTACCATATCTTCTATACCACTATTCAGCATACCATAACCCGTTACTCGCTTATGTAGACAAGCACCCATCGTCATAATTCCAATACCTCAAAAAGGTCCAGAATTTCCTTGCTATCCCTTAAGCGAAGCCCCAAAACGTTGGCAAAGCCACGAGACATTCAGATAAACCAGCCGTTGCAACGACAATTGCTCGCTCTCGTTCTCTTTTTGTGCTCCTCCATAAAAACGGCTTTTCCCATACAATAGAAAAGCTTAGCCTGCACTTGCTGCTTGGGCAGAAACTTGGTCGAAGACACTGCGGCACGGTGAGAACGGTGGATGGGAGAGGAGTCATGAGAGACAGCGAGTCGTTTTAACCGTGGGTTTTGTTGTCGCGGCTGTGGTCTTCTGCCACGCCGTCACCACGTTTTGAGGCGTAGCGAGGGAACCAGAGTATGGAAAGGCGCCCACATGGGTCTTTGATTTAGAACTGTGTAAGGTAGAGGTGTTGGGTGGACTATGCGTCCGGAGGGCGCCGGTAACATAGCAAGTCTGGTGCTTGAGCTGTATGCCGAGCTCCCATAGTAGCATCATCGGCAAGTGCTCACACGAACCATGCCGTGAGGAACAATCAAGAGATGAACGAGTTGCCCTGCAAAGGACTAATCCACTTGTTCTTTCCTTTACGCGCGTTCTGCATCTCGATATACAGAGCGGGATTGATTCCCTTCTTCTTGAGCTTGTGTATCTTTTCGACACTCAGACTCGAAGTGTCGACTTCGCTGCTCGTCCACTCATTGCTGGATACGCTGCCGCGGTCACTCATGCTCTCGCCTTGCCAGGGATTGACGTGCTGGGACATTTGATCAATGGATGTGCGTTTGATGATGCGTGGGATACGCGCAGGAATGGTTGGTGCTCTGCTGGAAGCACTGCTGCCCGTGCCCGTGGATGCCCTGCTCGACGTTGGTGAAAGAGCGTTTTGCGAGCTTGTGTTTGAGCTTTGCCGTGATGGCTGTTCCTGCATCGTTGGCATTGGCGACTGTTGCTTTTCCTTGCCCTTAGACCGAGAAGTCACTAATTTCAAGGGGTTCGTGAATGAACCTGACCATCGCTGCTGACGTTGAGCTTCCTTGGCAGAGATGGAGTCGCTGCGTGAGTTCCATCCTAGTTGACCATCGAAAGCAAAGTCGGCCACTGAACTGGTATCACTGCCTGCCGAGCTGTATCTCCGGTCACTGTCGATTCCAGAGTTTGGATTTGTTTCCTCTTGACTGGTGGGGGTGCGTGTTGAACTTGATGGTTGACTAGAGGCATAATCAAGATACGGCTTGTATATGAGCAGTTTTGTTGCACCAGACTCTGCTAAGGGCTCTTTGCGTGCAATGTTTCTTGGTGGAATGCCTGGCGATGGATCTACAACACTGTCAACCCTCGAGGTCTTTGTCTGATTCGAAGATTTGGTTCCTCTCGAACTCTCGGTGTCCCTATGCGGCAATTGGTGTCTTCGTATCGATACAGGAGGTGGTGCGGCCTCGTCAAAGCTGCTAGCCATTGAGCTTGTGGTGTTCATGCGTGCGAGGGGATGAGCGCTCTGTCCGGAGGATGAAGACGTTGCATCGTCGACGATCGCCTTGACATGCGGCGGCAATGCCTGCGAGTCTTTTCGTAATTGCTCCTCTATGCCAGGAGGTTTGGGAAAGTCTTCATAAATGCTATCACCTCTTGAGATGTTCAGGGTGCTGAAATCGTGGTTGAAGCCTCCCAGACCTCTAAGAGCCTGTACTGCACGCGGTGTGGCCTCAGCAATAGAGTCGCCATCAGTGCTGTCCTTTGGCAATTGCATGTCTCTCAGGTCTGCATACGTCCTGATCGGAGGCGGGATAGCCTCGTCAATGCTGGCCCCTCCTATACTGGCTCCATCCATACTATGTCGTGGAGTGTATTCCTGTGTATATGTCATGATTGACGGTGCAGGCGTCCTGTCACCATCATCACTCTCTTCCCCATCGGCATTCTCCTCTTCGAGGTTAAAATGGCGAAACGTCTGAGCAGGATCAGAAAGTGTCGGACGATTGTTTGGATCGTATTCGGGAATGGGACCAGCTTGGCTACCAAAATTGTACGAGGTGGCTTCTACTGGCCGTGGTCGCGAGAAATTGGGGCGCGAAAAATTGAGAGGGGAGGGCTTCAGCGACGGATTCGAGCAGATGGCAGAGAAAGCCGAGAAAGGCGTTGGCAGCAGATCGTTCGAGTATGGTGTTGGAGGCATCAAACCGGCAGACGGCCCCCTCGAGTCTCCATGATCGTTTCCTCTAGATGAGCCATTGGCAGATAATTCCGTCGGCAGGTATTCACCTGGCAACTCGGCCACTGGGGGGAGGTCGCCTGGTAGTTCGTATACTTGACTGTGCTGCGACATTATGGGCTTGAGCAGGCCGTGTCGGCACTTGACATGGCTGAGGGTAGACTTGACAGGATTGACAGGAGGTTTCGTCTTCCTGATGTTTCTTGTGCGCGTCCATCAGCAGGGCTTGCATGTCCATTCGTACGCATACACAAACTCGAGCACCCATGTCCGAAGGTGATGTCATTAGATATGCCGCTGCATCACCACATGCCCGCCCAGAAGGAGCAGGCCGAGCCGCACATCGATCGTCCTTACAGTCACCTCACGTCGGGAAGGCATACCATGTACAAAGCGTCTAGTGCATCCATCTGCTTGGGCTGCATGCTGCTGTGCTACGCCGTACCACTCACCTGCCGCGATACATGGCGTCTTTGGCTGCCGTACTTGCGTCACTCAGCTAGCCGCTTCTAGCGGCCGGCAGCATCCATTGCATTCTAGACATGAAAAGCACTGCACTGTAAATTGAGCCCATGCATCAGGAAGAAGTTGAAAATGTTGTTACAGTTCTTTGGCTGCCTCGTAAGGTCGAGCTCGCGTGTCGCAAGTAAACAAATCAAAATCAGCCATCGGCCCTTGAAATCTTCGTACACGACCCACCCCGCGGTCTAGAAGCCCAGCTCTTGCTGTCTGTCTGTCTGTCCGTCCGTCCATTCGTGCGTTTCGTTGATAACAATCTCAAAACCAATGTGCTAAGAAATATGCCAAAAAGTCCCATCAGGGGAGCATCAACGCTCCCTAGTCTCTAAAAACTCCCCAGCGCCTAACCATGATTGTAAACATTTTGATGCATTCGCTGCGTGACGTGAAACATGACGGTCATCGGGATGGACTCTAGTTCATAAGAGAAGTCCCCCTAAAAGACCTCATGTGGTGTGGAGGTCGAAACCTGGCTGGCTCCGTTTTCGTGACGGCTTCCAACCGCTCAAGCGGCCCAATTTCTTCCAGGCTCCACTGTCCCTGTGCGTTCTGGGGCTCCCGCTGAGATCGCTCATCGGCGGTGTGACTGGTGGGGTCATCGGGCAGTCGTTTATCGGCGACCCGCTGCTACCAGAGTCGTCGGTAAGTCCAGGTCCTGAGTAGATGGCGTCAGATGCACTACTTGTGGTGCTGAGAGCAGCAGACAGAGAGTGAGAAGGAGCCGAGCTGGTGGGGCTGAGCTTAGTGGAGAAGCGGTGACGAGAAAGAGCAGTAGTGAGGGCCGAAGGAGCGGATTTGCGGTCGTTGAGGGATGGAGGTGAGTAGGAAGAAGCCGAGAACTCGACAGAGCTGGCACTGAGAGGAGGGGGGCTACCTCTCGACGAGTGACGGCTGCGGCGACCGAAGCGGGACGATTTCTCTTCGACGGGCGTCGTCATGCTCTCATTCGAGTTGTTTGAGTAGTAGGGGCTGACGAGTGTAGGTGATTGGGGATATACACTGTTGAGGAAGGGCACCAGGACTGACTCCTCCATCAACTCGTAAGTCTTGGAAACAGCGGGCTCCAGTACTGAAGGTTCCGGGGGGAGAGTGTTTGCAGGCTTGTGTCCCAGAATGGGATCGCGAACCTGGGAGGGTAGGTTGACCTCACGCGAGCCGTTGGGCTGGATGTAAGCTTCCATCAAACGGATCCATAGTTCCTTGACGTAGGATGCATCGTGTTCTGTCGGTTGGCCAGGGATAGGAGCCTTGTTCATCATTCTGTAGAAATGCTTCTTGTAACGTCCTGCATCCATGGTGAATTCCAGTGTTTCCAGGCAGTGGTTGTTGGAGAGGTAGGCCATGAAGGCAGCGAGGGTCCAAGGTGCAGGTGCTGTGTTTGCGAGAATTTCGCGGAGGTTCGGTCTCCTTGGGCAGAAAGGCGCAGATTCCGAGGACATTGGCCGTGTCAACGAGGTTGCAGATGCAGGAGCAGATGCGGCCATATGAGTGCTGGCAGGACGTTGTTGCTGTGGTGCCTCTTCGGCAGACATTGTGGCTTCGTCGTCGGCGTCACAGTCGGCGGTGGATGAGTAGATGGCAATCTTTGCAGAGTGAGCAGAATCGGTTTGGAAGTGTGAGGGTTTGCGCGAGCTCATAACGCTGCCCCAGAAGCCGTTGCTGCTCTTGCGACGGGCTCCAGCAGACGGGTTGCTGCGGGTAGAGTCTGTGGTCAGGGTGCCGACAGAGGCACGCTGGTGCTCAAATATAGGCGCCAGCTTGGAAATTGGAGTGGAAGAGTCAATCTCCCACGAGTCTCTGGCTTGTCTTGTGCTGCGGTGGGTCAAGGGCGAAACATGAACCAGAAGCAAGGTGTTGTCGCGGTTTCTAAAGCTGTCGCTGCTTGTCGTGTCTGACGTCGGCTGTCGTGGTTACGCTTATGCACGGCGTGTCGCACAACTGGCCTAGAATCCGACAGGGGAACTTTCTTGGTGACGGGCAGCTGCAGGAGTATATCGGAGTGTGATTGCAGTAGCAGGCGATAACGAGAGACAGATGATGAAGTATGGCGTCGATTTTCAGTAAAACCAGTAGGCCGGCCGTAAGAAGAGCTGAGGGTTGAAGATTGAGTCCGGGGAAAGAGCGAGCGACGGGCCTTGGATCGTCGTCTTTTGTGCGAAAGTATTGAAAGAGCGAGCAACCAGCGTCCAGCAGGATTGGAGATGTAAGTGGTCGTTTGGTGCGTGATCAACGAGCCGCGGGCGGGGTTTTGCAGCGAGTGGGCAAGAGGGAAATCGAAAAAGAAGGGAGGACCAGACGAGGCCGGACGGGTGTGATAGGTGATGTGGTGCGCTCTTGCAGGACGAGGGTGCGGGAGGAAGGTACTCCTCCCTCTTTGGCAGGCGCTAACGGATTCAGCACCTTCCACGCTAGAAACTGGTAAGAACAGACTACGCCCGATGCGGCATCGCGTGACTCACTAGGCTGCGCCGCCATGCACGGGTATTGGCTGCTGATTTCGTCCTGCCTGGCGCTTCTTTTGTGTGGGTTGGCGCAGTGATGCATTCCTTTGTCCGCCATGCTGCACTCCACTGCACTCATGGCCTGTCTTCTTTGATCCCCGAACGCCGTCTCAATCTTCTGTTTATTTGACCATGCCCAAGAATGAGACATACGGGCGCCGAATCACCGATCGCTTGCTTTGCTCTGCAGGCCATCTCACCGCCAACGGCAGTCGTAAACAGAGTTGGCCCATGACTGTCAATCTGCCAGTTGTTTGAACTTTGTTGTCGTTCTCTACGTCAATCTCCTTCGTCTCCGGTTGCCGTTCGCAAAGAGACTAAGGCTGAGCCTCCTCTGTTGCTCTGTACGTCCGTAGCACCCAACATCCCGTCCCTGAGGAGTGTGTCGACGGTTGGCACGCCGCAAAGCTCGAGCACTTTCAAGACCCTTTCCCGTTGCGCTGAATGAGAGAAGGGGGCATGTATCATGTTGATCGTCCCACGTCGCTGCCAGTCTCCGTCGTTGACTCGTTCTTCCTTCGCTGCATCCCCAAGCCGATCTTGTTCGTGCTTGTGTTTGGCTGTGGCTTTTTGGCTGCAAGCCCGCGTGCCATTGGCCGAGCTGCTGCTCGAAACACAGCCAAGTTTCGAAGCTTTCCTTCTAGAAGAGCACAAAGAGCCGAAGCTCAGGTTTGCGTGCCACACCGGGTAGCCATCTCCGTCATCACTCCCGACCGGCGCTTCTGTCGGCCCCCAGCAGTTTGGGTTTTTTGTTTCTGCCTCAGCGCGAGCAATCAATCATTTTCTTGTTGATATTGACTTCTCGGCCAACGCAGGAACCACCGGTTGCTGTTGAACTCGGTTTGCATGTCCGCACAGCTGCAGAGAGAAACTTTGCCGCTCCGGAGTCCGGCTGATTGGACACCAGCGTGGCGACCAGTTGTATAAACAGTATTATTACAACCAACGGCTGCGGAAGATGGCGACAAGCTGTCTCACTCGATGTCTAACTTGTTATCTCTCCATGTGTGTGTCCTTTTTCCCTTTGGCGAGAAACCTCTACATCACTGCTGCTGGTCATTACGTCCGTAGATTGCTGATCCCTTATGCTCGTTCTTCACTCGGGCCCGGGGGACGGTGGCCAGCAGCGGCGACGCATCTTTCGCGCTGCGCCGTTTTGCTTGTCATTCTCCCTTATTTCACCATTTTCATGCAATTTGCTCCTGGTTTTTATGAAACTCGGTGCGATATGTTTTGACAGGCGCCGGAGCAAACTCTGAAGTTGTCTACCTTGGTACAACAGAGTCAAGGATCAAGGGGCAGGCTTGCAGAGGTTCAGTCCTTCCGGCATTCGCTCCCTCTGTGCGCGCAGTGCATGTCTCGTGCCCTTGGACGACGATCTCTACTCTGGCGTGATTGGTTCGGCACACGTCTCGCACTGACTCGTCACCCGATATCTAAACCCTCGAGACAACCACTGATCCGTGGACCGTGGTCCCCCTGCACTCGAGAGAACGTGCTTCTTGACACAGACAAGCTTCTCGTATCTCACTATCTCTCACGATCGCCGATGATGAATGGTGCGTCGTTGAATTGTGCGGAGGACAGAGCAGAGAGCATCTACCAGAATCTCTAGTTGCGACTCACTTCTGCACGAACACTCTCGAGCCCGAGGTCGTCTCCAGCGCTGCCGTCTCCAGGTCCCAACCTGCTTCACCAAGCCTGGCTTGGACCTTCTCCCAGTCCTTCCTTACAGCCACAAGTGTGCTTTGAACTGCATCCATGGCATCCTTCTCACCTTCAGAACCCTGTCCAGCTTGCCCTACTAGGAGGAGGGCATGGTACCAGGCCTCCAATTGAACCGCAGTATCACTGCCCTTCTTCAACAAGATGCAAGCCACGTTTGATGGGCGCTCCAGATAGACAATGTAGCTCTCCTCCTCGAACAGCTCCAACAGCTGCAGTAGTCGGCCGTCACGGAGGTTAGTTGCTCTAGTCAGCCTGTCCGTCGTTCCCAAACGCTGCAGCAGCTCAGACGCGGGGACTCCTATCTTGCAGTAGCCCAAGCACTTGTCCTGCGCATCGCGCAATATGCCATCGCGCTCGAAGATGCGTTCCTTGGCCGACACTTGCTTGGGGCTCAGGACGCAATCGTACTCGTGCAGGTGTGCAAACACAATGTTGGCGCGTTGGCGGTTGAGCGTGCGCATGCATACCGATCTGACCGCCATATAGTTTGTCGCAAGATGCAACGTCAACAGCAGCAGCAGCGTCGTCCAAGTCGCAAAAGGGGTCGTCACAGCCTTCACCACCAAACAGCCCACCAGCATGCCCACGAGCGAAATTACAGTTTCTTGACTCGAGTCTTTCTAAAAGCAAGGCGCAAAAAAGGTACCAAGATTAGCAATTTTTCCCAGTCAAAAGAGATACAGATTAGGTTTCGGAATAATTTGAGATGGAGAATGATAGATAATCATGAAACTTACAGCATTGAGCTCTCCCAGGTTTCCCCATCGAGCAAAGTGTGCACTAAGACTTGCTTTGGCACTGCCAGCAGCAACGCCGCATAGTGATCGCAAGACGCTTGCCGTCGCCAGTACGAGCACCCTCATCGGTTTCGGAAACAGGGGAGACAGGCAATCCATAATCATGGCAGCATCGTTGAAAACATCTGCCTAGATACGCGCGCAAGATCGAATTAGTAATGGCACGGCAAGTCGTCCGTAAGGTGGTTTCGTTGACAGTGCGAGGAGAGCTTGCAAGCAGTGGACTCGACATAGTCACGCGAGAAAGGTCTCAGAGCACTGTTGCACAAACCACCATATCATAAAATCACATACCAGCAAACGGTAAAGCTTACACTCTGGCTCCAGCGCAGTGCCGCGATGTGATGCATACACTATCGTCGCAACCCTGCCCATGCTCTCCTGCAGAATGGAAAGCAACAGCGCACCGGTAGCCGATGCCGAAGCATCGCCCACGCCAACACCTATACCAAACGTCAATTGGAAAAAAAAAACCCTCCTCAATAAGCTTTCGTCGTTGCGCAGACACGAAAAATGCATGTAACGATTATGACGTCCATCGAGGCTTTATCACACGACGGAGCGGGTTCCGCACAAAACGACAAGACAAACGAAAACGCAAAAAAATACCACTGACCTTCAAGCACTGCCCTGGAAGCCAAAAGTCCTGCTATGGAGCTAGAAAACGCTTGCAGTGAATCCTGTTGTTGATGTTTCTCGGATCAGTGGCAGTTCCGATACGGGCGTATGCGTATTTGGGAGTTGATCATTAGCGTACATAGATTTGATATCTGTAGCGTTTTGTCAAAAAAACGTCAATGCTGTGTCTATGACCCTGGTGTATGATTTGCGACTCACGACAAATAGTCTTCGGTAACACTGTGAGGGTATCCGGCTGGTAGGAAAATGTCGAGTAGTGTCTTGAGTGATTTTTGAGAACTCCTGGGTGCCTGTGATCGGGTGTGAGTGGGTGGTTTCGTGGTGATTTGTCTGGAGAGTGATTACGATTCTGTCTATCCTTGTAACGTCGCGTCTGGCGGTGGTCGTCTGAACGTATGTGGCTACAACATTCCCTGCCTCGTCTGTTTCGATCAACTCGAGCGTGGGCTTCGACATGACAGCGCAGTACCGCCCGTGTGAATGACCAGGTAGTTGAGAGAACAAGTGGTGATGCGAAGTACAGAGGGACGAAAGCGGAGTCATCTGTTGACAGGGTCGCTCTAAACCTCGCTATTTGCAACAACAATTCGACACGACGTTTCATAAATGGAATCACAATAATCTAGTCATACATTTCTACATAGCTTTTACATTACTTCTTCTCAATGGTCTGCTTGATGACCTTGATTTGCTCCATGACCGAGCTCTTGCTAGTACCGCCCGAAGCGCTTCTCATCTCGACACTCTTCTGGTAGTCAAAGACCTCGAGGATGTCCTGCTCAAATCGCGAATCGACACCCTTCAGTTGTTCGTACGAGAGCTTGTCCATGGGTGTGCTCTTCTCCTCGGCGAGAGCGACCACTCTACCAGAGATGTGGTGGGTCTCGCGGAACGGCACGCCCTTGCGGACAAGGTAATCTGCAAGATCAGTGGCCAACATGTCTGGTGACAAGCTAGCCAGCATGCTCTTGGGCTGGATGTTGAGGGTGGAGAGGACACCGGTCGCGATTTGAATACTGTCGCCAACAGTCTTGACGTGGTCGAGCAAAGGCTCAACGCTCTCCTGCAGATCCTTGTTGTAGGTCGAAGGGATACCCTTAATTGTCATCATCAGACCTGCCATCTGACCGTACGCTCTGCCAGCCTTGCCGCGGATGAGCTCGAGCGAGTCGGGGTTCTTCTTTTGGGGCATGAGCGAACTGCCGGTCGAGTAGGCATCTGCGAGTCTGACAAAGTTGAATTCGGCGCTCGAGTAGATGATCAAGTCCTCGGCCCAGCGACTCAGGTGCAGCATGAGCATGCTTCCCCACTGCATCGTCTCGACGACAAAGTCACGGTCGGCAACGCCAGCCATTGAGTTGTAAATAAGAGTGTCAAAGCCAAGCTCCTTGGCCATGGCATCACGGTCGATGCCGAAGGGGTTTCCAGCCAAGGCACCACAACCCAGAGGGCTGCGGTTCACACGCTGCTTGACCTCACGAAGTCTCTCGAGGTCGTTGGCGAAGGCGAGGCCGTACGAGAGCATCCAATGTGACCACCTGATGGGCTGTGCGCGCTGGAGATGGGTGTAGCCAGGCATGACATGGTCAATCTCTTGCTCGGAGCGGCTGGCAATGACATTGAGCAAATCGACGAGGAACTGTTCGATGTTCTCGAGCTGCTCACGCAGCCACATGCGCATGTCAACAGCGACCTGCTCGTTTCTGCTGCGGCCAGTGTGGAGCTTGCCAGCAATGTTCTTGCCGATAATCTCACCCAGGCGACGCTCGTTGGCAGTGTGGATGTCCTCGTCGACGCCGGGCTTGATGGTGAATTTGCCAGACTTCCATTCCTCTTCCACCTCTTCAAGACCTCTCTCGATCTCGGCAAACTCCTGGTCGTTCAGGATGCCCTTGTTCTTGTTTGCGCGGGCCCAAGCAATGGAGCCACGAATGTCTTGAGAGTAAAAGGCGCGATCGTAGTAGATGGACTCGTTGTACGCCGTCATGAGGGGGTCCTGGCCGCCTTGAGGACATGTCAATTGGCTTGTCTTGTGTTGTTCTTGATAGCTATGGACTTACCAGTAAAGCGACCTCCCCAAAGCTTTTCGCTGCTAGGAGCACCTGCCATGATTGCGGCGATGTGTACGGTGGGAATGAGGTGGTTTGGAGAGTAGATTGAAGGAGCACCAAGATGGACAAGATTGGATCAAAGAGAATGAATTGATAATGTGTGAGAGAAAAAAGATGGTGATACAGTCATAGTTGCTCCTTCCTTATCGCGCTTATCAGCGGCCCCGATCTCGCAACTTTCTCTGTAGCTCTCTCCAGACTCTCCACCTTTTGCATGCCCATCTTTGACAAGACCACCACCCGCGCCATGGAGAACATCTGGCACCACCGTCGCGTCGCCGAGACGGCTGCAAAGGGCTGCATGGTTTGCTACAAGCCCTCGGCCAGCGTCCTCATCACCCCCGACAGCAAGGACTTCTTCTACATCTGCCCTTCGCATCTCAAGGACCGCAACTTTGCCCTGCCGACCGACGACGAAGCCAAGGCCATTGCCGACAGGAAGAAGAAAGAAGACCTGGACCGCGAGATTGCTGCCGTCAAGAAGGAGTTTGACGAAAAGATGAAGAAGAAGCAGCAGAAGAAGGACAAGGCCAAGGACAAGGACAAGGATCCCAAAGACAAGGACAAGGACGACAAAAAGTCTGACGACAAGGACGAGAAGGAGCGAGACGACAAGATCAAGGCGCTGACCGACAAGGCCGACAGCTCGCCAGCATCAAAGACAGGCACCGACGACGGCCCGCGTGTCTTTCAGCTGCAGAAGCACTTTTACAACATGCGACTGGAGAAGATGCGCAATGCCGAAGCTGCAAAGCGCCAGAGAGAACGCCTGCGCAATCCTGGCCTCTTTCCTTCGGTACCTTCTGGCAATCCCTGAGACAGCCAATACCGCCAGACCACCACCACCACCTAGTCCTGCATGGCCCTGCCGCAGTCCGCAACGGCAACCCGCAGCTGCAGCCTGGTCACCACCACCATTCGAGCCACTCGACTGCTAAATATGCGCGGCCGCTGCATCGCTCTTGCACGTCGACGCCCTGTCCTTTTCACAGCCACCGCCATCTGCCAAGGCCGTGTCAGCACTAGGGCTGAGGCAGACACAAGATGCATTCGCCAGCCCTTGTCAGCATCTGATAATCACTCTTGCCAGCGCGATACCGAGCCTGCGGTACGCCCGTAAGCCTATCCATCCTTCGAATCCTCTCATTGCCAAACAAATGCCATCTTGGCTCTTGTCCAAGGCTTGTCTCGAGAGCAGTCTTGTCATCAGATCTTGTGTCACACGCACCTGCCCAGTCCTCGTACATGTCTGTCACGTGTTACCTCTTGCTTATGCTTATGTCGTTCACTTGCTTTCCAAGACTCACGCAAGACGGACAATTGCAAAGGCCGAAAGAGAGGGGAACAAACGCCTCTCATCTCTTACGCCAAGCCGAAGCATCCTCGATCGCCGACTGCATCGAATACGAACAACAAGCAAGCCTTCTCCTATTACAAAGCAATGTCCGAAGTCCATTGACCCATCCCTATCAAACCCCTACTCCTTTTAAACTCCAGCGCCACTTCGGACATGCTCGTCTCGGACCATGAAGGATCTCTGTTATTATTCTCTCGCCAATATAACCGGACTGAACTTACTCGTGTGGTTTCTAGAAGCATATGATATAGACAACCAGATATTAGCAGAAACAGAATAAACAAATACGAAAACAACAATGCCATGTTGATCAGCCCAAGCACAGCTGGTGCTTGCAAACCCCATGATTTTGATTCCTCAAAGGGACGCCTGTGTGTTGGGTGGATGGAAAAGAACGATCGCTTTACCAAAGTATCTAGTAGTTTCTCTCTATTTCCTTTCCCCCCATAAGTCATGAAAAAATAAGTATCTTTTTTTTTGGGTCGTGAGTAAGAGAAGAAAGAAGATTGAGATAAGATGTTTCTTTCTTTTTGCCAATGCAGAAGCAATGCAAAAGCCATCCGAGGTATGATCTATCATGTCAGGGAGACAGCTCTCCCCAAACCCCGTGGCCATTGCTGACCTCTTCTATGCGTGCGTGTGCCTTTCTATAATCAATGATGATAGGTTGCCTCGCATCTTTCTTGTCTCTCAATCCTGTCATGCTTCTGGGCATGGGCATTGGCTTACGGTCAGAGCCATTCGTGGCCCGCCGTCAGCGTCTTTTAGTATCGTGTCACGCTAACCGTGTCTTCCCTCAATGTCATGCTTCATGCGGCATTTCCGCAATCACATCTGGTTTGCTGCTGCCCATGGGCGGCCCCGCCGTATTAGCCATACCCATCATGGGCATCGCCGGCTGTACGTTTGCAGTCATACTCATTGGTTGTGGCAGCGGTTCGTCACGCATACACGTCGTCTCAAGCATATTAGTCCATTTCCCACTCGTGCCCCCATGGCTGTGCTTGAGATGTTGGCGGAAGTGATCGGCGCGGTAGAACTTTTTCGTCTGGTTGCACTCGCCAAACTTGTGGGTTTGCAGCACGTGCTCGCGTCTGCTGTTCCAGTCTGCCGGATTGGGAAATTCGTCGCCGCAGTAGCCGCAAGTGTCTGTTGCCCCGTTTGTGCTGGGTGAGGTGTGGAATATTGTTTCGATTGTGGTGAGGGCGTTACACGACCATGAGTGACGGCGTAGATGCAGGGAGTTTTGATGTCGCTCTGCTTCGTTCTTGTTCTTGAAGCGGTTTGGACAATAGAGGCAGGAGTATTGCTTTTCCATGTGATGGGCTCTGGTTGTACATTGTGAGTAAGCGCTTGCAACAGAGTTTAACAGTATCTCAGAACTAACCTCAAGTCGTCTTCGCTAGTAAATTTCTTGGGTTTTTTGGGACAACAGTCGCAAATGAAAATACCTTGTACACCGGGCAAGCTATTGTGACGTGATTGTGGTGCACTGTCCGCAGGAGTGTGGAGGGCGTTATGCAGTGGCGTGTCGGACATTGTACGAGTATACGGCGGCATTATGTGCTGGGGAGCAGGACTTTGGTTGTTCAGAGGCTTAGCATTTGTGTAGCCCATGGCTCCGAGCTCCGGATCGATTATGGCTGGTGACATCATGCCAGGTGAAACACGTCCAGAAGCATAGCTCGTAGCACTACTAGAGACAGATAATGTGTATGATGAAGCCAACGAGCCATGGCGTGGGTTGTATGATGAGGCAGAAGATATTGAGCCATGATGACTCGGCGCATACCTCGACGCCGAGATGGACGGATTACGATTAGGGAATTGTTGTTGTTGTAATGAGCGACGAGTGTATAGGTCACTACCGCCCGGAGCGCTACTGATGGAAGAGCGGTCTTCGCGCAAGGAATCTTTATGCGGCGACGAAGCGCGTCTCTTCATTCCTGGCTTTGCGCCAAGCTGGAAGTCATCGCGGTCGTTGAGGTTCAGGTCCTTCATCTGACCCTCCTCTGTAGAAAATTCCTCATTCAAGAACATGGACTGATCATAACTACCACGATGCGATGAGCTGTCGTCGAACTGGAAACTCGAGTGGCGCAGTGCTGTTGGTCGGGTGTTCTCCGGATTGAAGTTGGGATTGCGGAATGGACCGGGCGAGGCAGCACTGGATACAGACCACCTGAAGGTTGAGCTGTCGACTGAAGGATGGCGCCTCTCGGACTGAGACGACGACGAGGTCGAGAGATGCCTAGCCGAGTGTTCTGCGTTGGGCTCTGGTCCGGGGGACACAGCTCCTGAGGTTTCCGGCCCGCCTGAAACCGAAAGTCTATTTGGCGTGTTCGGCCCGCCGATTTTGGACAGCAGGTTCCTGTCGTATGCTTGCGACGAAGTGCTGAGAGAGCGCTGTTCCAGTTGTCGCTCGCTTTGTAGTCTGTGGGATGTTGTGTCAGTTTTTGTAGTTGGACATAACGGTGAGTGGCCTTTGTTTCAAAGAGCCGAGGCGTTTTGGTGGTGGGTCGGGCTTTGAGGGAGCAAAGCCGAAAAACACATCAACAATCAACAAGCTTGTCTGCACTTTGACCGTCACCACGACGAGCAGTGCAAGCCTGTGATAGATGGGTGATTTTCCTTGATCAGATCGCAATTGTTATGCGACCAGCGTGACACGAAGAGAATGGCAGAATAACACACCTGTAGCCCGAGAGCTTCGAGTCGTCGTTGTCGCAAGGATCAATCATGGCCTCCGAGTTGCGATGCGGCACCGTGATGGTCGACATGGAACTGCCTCTCCGGGAAGCGTCTGCTTCATGATGTTGGAAGTGACCATCTTCTTGCGACTTGTTGCCGCCCAGCAGACTCGAGCCGGGCCTGACTGTGGCGGCCTTGCCAAAATCAGTCCAGTGCTGATCGACGTATTCCTTGTTGAAGAAGATCCATTCTTTCTGCTGCGCCTGGGGCGTCAAGTCCTCGTACAGATTCGTGGGCGGCGGCAAGGGCGGTGGCACCGAGGGAGAGTCTTGTGTGGCATGCGGGATGGACATCGGCGACGCCGGCGCATGCAGTGGATGCTGCGGCGAGTGTCGTGAGGGAGGCGGCGGACTGCGGTAGCGGTGGTCGTGGGAGTGCGAGTGGATGCGAATAGAAGGAGTGCCATCCATGGTGGTCGGGCGCGCACGACTTGCAAAGAGCGTTTCACCGTCGTCAACTTGGCAAAGCCGGTGCTGTACGGGGCGTTGACAACTGCCGCTGAGAGAGAGAGGGAGGGGGCCGAGGGGCACAAAAGGCACACTTGAACAACAGAGACAAGCTGCTAGAGTCTGAGAGTACGGTCTAGGGTAAGCTGATGCTACATAAGGAAAGGAGTCGAGCATCCACCGACGACTCGGACTGCTGCTTGTGCGTGTGCGTGTGCGCGTGCTTGATTCACGTCGCTCCTCCATCAGCCCTATGCAAAACCACCACCCAGGCGCTGCTCTCCGCTGCACCCTTGTCCCTTGTCACTCCCTCGCACTTGCACCTCAGGCCGTGGAGCTTGCTTCTTGTCGATCTCCCAAATTTGCTGTGTCTAGCTGCGCAACTCGTCAGTCTGGAACGCGCCTGCTCCCCACTCAGCCTGTCAGGGTCTCAATCGAGTCCGTAACCTTTGCCGTCATGGCCTTCTAGAAAATCCATCTTGCTGTCTGTTCGTGCTTCGCCGTGTGTCACGCACCACTCGCCCGCGCTCATACGGCGGCCAGCTCGCCTGCAATACGTCCGTAAACACATGCTACTCAATCTGCGTTACGGGCATGGCTTCGACCTTCCACTGTTCCAGCCGTCCTAGTCAGCAGCGTCCAAGCGCCTGAGCAAAAAGAGGCCGAACCTACTCCAAACTTGTGACTTGGCACCATGGCTTTTACCGGTACGCACACCAAGGGAACAGGTGCCTGCTAGAGCCCCGTTTCCATGCACCTTCGCCGTTCCATGGTGCATGTTCCCACTTGACTTCTGCCATGCCCCACGTTTTGGCTGTCGACACGACGAAAAGAGCTGCCGCGTGCACGCAAAAGTCCCCTATGTATGCTTAAGTGTGGAGGCATATTGAACAAGTGACCCAGAACTAGCCACAGGCAGCATGTAACCGGATAGTGGTCACCTTCTAAAGGTGGAACAACCCGTCCTTGGACTTCTGCTGCTAATCTACTTGTCTTCAAACCCGGACTTTATGTGGTACCCCAAGTGACATGTCCATGTAACCTCGACCCAGAGCCATGTCTCTACTCTGGCTCCCAAGCCTTACGGACTCGATATTCAAGCCACTTAATCTATCCGGCAAAACACAAAAAGAACGACCCCCACGAGCTGACGCCAAGCTGCCAGCAGAACTACTCGCTATCTTCATGCTTTCGTAAAAACTGCTAGTAGCTGTCTGACTGAGTCTACACATACCGTGTTCGTACAAGCGTAATGGCAAAGCTTGTCCGATGGCTTGCATCGTGTTGTGGATCTTGCTGTGGACTTTGACCTTGGCTGGGCCAGACCTACTGTGTTGCTGCCTGAGGAAGGAAACAGCCGCCGCCCCTGAGAAGCAGTGACCAAGGGGTTTGCAAGAAGGATGGTCGAGCAAGGAGTTGGTGCCTCGAATCCTCGATAGACAAGCATGCATGCAAGTTCAACGGCGGTGTCGGCGGGCCGAGGTTATGTACGAACGTCCATAGAATCCATGCATCGTGCCAAGCCAAAAATATGCATAATCCATCCTTGGACCATCCATCTCGTGGCGGCGAACCGCTCCAAAGTCACTTGCCATTCTGAAACCAACGAATACTATAACCAATACTGAGCTTCATCATGTCTTTGCTCGATAAAGTGCCCGGCGATCTCAAGCTCTATATCGGAGGGTGAGTAAAATCTGATACTTCTCGATAAATTCTTTTCGTGACAAAGAAGAGAACGACTCTGCCTTGGTCATCTTGATATCGATATGACACGAAGAGTTTAGACACATGTATTGACTTGCCTCCAGCATTTTTACTCTACGCCGCAAAGATCAACTTGCCGAAGCTGGCATCACACACGTGCTGTCTGTGTTGAGGCTCCCGCTCGAGGAGAAACTTTTTGAAGGATACGAGCATATGGTCGTTGAGGTTGATGATGTTGAAGACGAGAATTTGCTTGAGCACTTTCCCGCGGCTACTCGATTTATCGAAGATGGTCTTGCGTCTGGGGACGCAGTCCTTGTACACTGGTAAGTCCTTCGTACAGCACTCGGCTGGCATATACGGCAAGACTAACAAACGACCAACAGTGCAATGGGAAAATCACGGTCTGCAACATGCGTCATTGCATATCTGATGCAGAAGTACCACATCTCACCTTCCGAGGCTCTGGAGCAAATACGACAGAGCAGGCCACTTTGCGAGCCCAACGAAGGGTTCATGAAGCAGTTGGAGCTCTACCATGAGATGCAGACACCTGAGAACGTCGAGGATACACCGACATATCAGCGTTGGGTCTATCAGCGTGAAGTGGAGATGAGCCGTGCTTGCGGACAAGCACCAGAGGCTGAGAAGATCCGCTTCGAGGATGAGCATGTGACAGCAAAGGATGAAGGTGGATTTGATATGCGATGCCGAAAGTGCAGGTAAGTTTCGCATACCTTTGGTGTTCTCGAATTAGAAGACTGACAATCTCAACAGACGCACCCTGGCAACATCGCAATTCCTGATAGCGCACCAGGCTCAACGAGGCCCGGCTGATTCTTGCACGCACTACTTCCTCGATCCTCTGTCGTGGATGCGCCCAGAGCTGGAGAAGGGAGAGGTGGAAGGAAGGTTGGAATGCCCCAATGCCAAATGCAAAGCCAATGTGGGCAAATATGCATGGCAGGGCATGCGATGCAGTTGTGGAGAGTGGATAGTGCCGGCTATCAGTTTGTCGAAAGGCAGGATCGATGAGGCTAAGAAGAAGGCTGTCGACCCTAGCGCCATGGGTATCCGTATGCCGGCGACAGCAAAACCAAGAGGCCCTGGGCAAAATAATCTCTAAGGCATGGGTGTTGGATAGACTTCCATAGTTGGTTGTTGAGTAAGACAGAAGTTCTAGCAGCTCGACTCTAAGCAATCCTGAAACCAGAGAATATTCTGGCGGCGTGATTGAGCAATAGCATAGCACGTGTGTCGCCGAACCGTTCATCGTATTCCATATCGCGTATCGTATCTTGATGGTTCAGGATGGTGTTCTAAATTTGGCTTTGCTGCAGGAACGGGCGCATCAAGGCTCAAGCTGTTGTCCGGGGAAGCTTGTCTGTGTCTGAGGTCGCCATGTCCCGAAATCTGCCCAAAACACAACACTCTTGACACCAAGACCACATCCGTTTGGATCAATCATCACCCTGCTGTAGAAGCTAGAACACAACTCGCGGCATCCGAAGCAACCCACCTTACACAAGAATCGACCGAAACCAGCCCTCACGCAGGCTCCCTACCACCCAGCTCCCCTCGATCGCCTTCACGTTCGTGCACCATGTCCTCCGACTCTCTCTTCTCACCCGACCTTATCTCGTCCGAAGTCGCCGCTGCCCTACCAGAGGGTTACACAATTCGCCCCTTGAGAAAGGGTGACTACCACGCTGGCTTTCTAGATGTACTAGCCGTCCTCACCACCGTCGGTGACGTCTCAGAACAAGACTTCAACCAGCGCTTTGAAGAGATGCAGGCATCTGGCGCATTGGGAAGAGGTGCAGGCGGCTACCATATACTGGTCATCCTCAATGGCGACAACAAGATTGTCGGCACTGGTGCTTTGATTGTCGAGAAGAAGTTGTGAGTCTCGTTGTATTACCTCTACATGGTGACTCTGGTACTGATGGTTGTCACAACAGCATTCACAGCCTGGGTCAGGTCGGTCACATCGAGGACATTGCTGTCGCAAAGGATCAGCAGGGCAAGAAGCTTGGTCTTCGTATCATCCAAGCATTGGACCATGTTGCCGAGAAGGTTGGGTGTTACAAGGTTGGTTCCGATTCACACGACAACCTGGCTCGCACACCAGCATGCTAACCAATGACATACAGACCATTCTCGACTGCTCAGAGGCCAACGAGGGCTTCTATGTCAAGTGCGGCTTCAAGCGCGCCGGTCTGGAGATGGCCCACTACTACAACAAGTCATGAGATGAACACGATTTCGCATTCCAAAATCCGGCGTTATGAAAAGGGGATATACTCAAGAATATGTTAGGTAAGATGTCGAGGAGGTTTGGTCGAAGCATACCTTCCTCTGGAATACAACTCAAAGTTGGCAAGACGATTGAAACATCTGTAAGGCGCCATCGCAAGGACTCTTTGTGCTCAAAAAGGATTGCTCGAGGTGTGATGCCCAGAGTGTGATATTGCATAAACACAGTCGCACTGCATGAAGGGCAGAGCAGTCTATACCATACAGATGGCATGCCAAAACATTGGCATGGCTATTTGTGGAAAACATTCTCATCAACCCCATCTCTCGTGCCTTGTACATGTACGTTGGATGATCCATGGCATGGGGGGATGGATGCATAATGTAGGTTTCAAAGTTCGAGATTGGCTCTGTCGCTCAGCGGAGTTGGTCGATCAAAGCTCGGCAAACGCAGCCGCGTCAATTCAGAGCGAATCTCACGCTGCGCTTCGACAAATCCTCTCCACTTTGCTGACAGGACAACAAGGGGACCAACATCCTGTCCGACCCTGGTCTCTCTCGCATGGTGCATCGCAGCCCGGATCGAAATGAGTACAAGCGGAAATTAGTCAACGAATCATCACGGCCGGCTACGGAAACGTCTTGCCATAATAACCGCTAGCGCGTCTCGGGAGCGCCTCGTGGAGGGATCCTTATCTTTGGGAACCTCACCTGTACACCCAACCCTGCCATGTGCTATCAACGACAGGCCATAGAAAGTCGGTAACCTCAAGCCGCCATGAATGCACTAAGCCTGATCTCGACTCAGAGAGCCGAAACGCTTTCTTTGAAATGTATGCTTTGTATCCGGTCTTCTTATCTCTTGGCGTCTGGATGGGAATAGGAACGGGAGGATTGTATGGGCGATGGGGCAATAGTCTTTGGAACACGGAAGGAATCGTAGAGTAGAAGGATGCCTTTCGGTTGCAATGTTGCAAGATAGATGAAGTGTTGACCGGTAACGGGGTGTTGCATGGAGGTAGAAATACCCTGCAGGTCCGCTCTCGCACACTACCTTTCCAGGTCCTTATTTTTCTCATTTTCCTACCTCTCTGATCTGCTTGTCTGTGGAGCTGCAGCGATCGCTTTCTTTCTTCAAGATGTCGACAGCAGTAAGTCCTCAATGATGGCCACTGCTCCGGCTGATTTACTAACATCCCATCCACAGCCCGTATACAACTCATCTCAGCCTGCCGGTGGTAACCCTCTGGATGTTGATGTGAATGCCCAATATGCAGGACTCGAGTTCAAGTAAGCTCAAGTCATCTTGAACCGATACACGCCGTCTCTAACACACACACTAGCTACGTCTACCTCATAGTCTGCTCGTTCCTTGTATACATGATCATCCCTGGCATCGGTCTGCTCTATGGCGGCCTCGCACACAAGAAAAGTGGTCTGTCGTTGCTCTTCCAGAGTATGATGGTCATTTCCATCGTCACCTTCCAGTGGATGTTCTGGGGCTACAGTCTTGCCTTCTCCCGTACCGCTGGCCCCTTCATCGGTGACCTGGCCAACTTTGGGTTGAAGAACGTCGTTGCCGCGCCGTCTCCTGGCAGTGCCGTCCTGCCCGAAATCGTCTTCTGCCTTTACGAGCTTCTCTTCGCTGCGTGCACAGTACAGATCGTCGTCGGTGGTGCCTTCGAGCGTGGTCGTATCCTCCCATCCCTTATCTTCGCCTTCTGCTGGTGCACCATTGTCTATTGTCCTATCGCTTGCTGGACATGGAACGCTAATGGTTGGCTCTTCAAGCTTCCTTCGCTTGATTATGCCGGTGGTGGTCCCGTCCACATCGCCAGTGGTTGGGCAGCTCTGGCTTACGCTCTAGCACTTGGTCAAAGAACTTCCAAGGATCATCACGCAAAGCACAAGCCTCACAACTCGACTTTGGTCTTTGTTGGTACCGTTCTGATTGTCTTTGGTTGGTTCGGCTTCAACGGTGGTAGTGCACTTAACGCCTCTGTCCGCGGTATGATGGCTGCTTTCAACACTCAGGTCGCTGCTTCTACCGGCGTCCTTGGCTGGGTCATGGTTGATGCCATCCGCCACAAGGGACGCTTCTCTGTCGTCGGTGCTTGTGAAGGCGCAATCGCCGGTCTTGTCGGCATCACACCTGCTGCTGGTTTTGTTAACCCTTGGCTCGGAGCTGTTATCGGTTTCTTGACCGCCGTCATTTGTGCTCTCTTGCAAGACATCAACGAGTGGCTCCGCATCGATGACGGTCTCTACGTCTTCAAGCTGCACGGTATAGGCGGCATGATGGGCTCCTTCATGACTGGTATCTTCGCCAACCAGTCCATCTCTGCTCTCGACGGTGTCACTCTCGCTCCTGGTGGTTACAACGGCAACGGCATTCAAATCGGCAAACAGTTTGCCGAGATCACTGCCATCTCTGTCTACTCGTTTGTTGTCAGCTACATTCTGCTCATGATCATCAAATACATTCCTGGCATGCACCTGCGTGTTGACAGGGAGGCTGAAATCAAAGGACTCGACCTCGACCAGTTCTTCGACGAAGAGATGGACCACTGGGATCTTAGCCCCGCTGGCATTGATGTCATGCAATCGGGCCCGACTACCTTTACACACGGTGTTCCTGAGACTCGTAAGGGATCTCTAACTCCCAACGATACTATTCCTGTTTCTGCCGAGAAGAAGTAGAAGAAACGATGTGTTTGATGATTTGTTACTTTTCTCCTGTTCATAGCCGAGTTTACGTAGAATGATATACGGTCGCTATCTTTTCTTTCTACGACCTTTAATTTAAACTTTTGTACTTGCAACTCGTATATCCATGGCATCTGACTCTATTCAGGATACCAAAAAGTGTGAATACAACATTAATACTCTAGGTGCGTTGTTGTTTCTTGAAGCACATCAACTGCCTACTACGACGAGCTGTTGCACATCTTTTTTTCTTTTTCCCTTTTCCTTTTGCTGTTTGGTGTATTTAACAAGATAGCGGTGCGCGTCCGAGATGGTCAGGGGCGACCCTGGCATACGAGCCTGTCAGGTGGCGTTTGACGGCTTCTGACTCGTGACCACATGCCCATACTTTATACTCCTTGATGGACTACCATCACCCGCTGGAACACTTCGTCCAGTCTACAGATATCTCCGAAGACTCTGAAAGCGAAAAAATGCATGCCGGCACGGGCGACGAATCTCAACAACCGCTAATCGTCGACGGGAACGACGACGACGCGACCGCGCCTCCAGAAGTCACTCGAAATGAAGCAAATTTTTTGATCTGGCTATTGACACTCAGCGCAGGCTTGAGTGGTTTGCTTTTCGGCTATGAGTGAGTTCAATAAGGATTCAGTGCGTTTTAAGATCTTTACTGAGCCTTTGAATAGCACTGGTGTCATAAGTTCTACCCTTGTCTCAATACACGAGGATTTGGGACGCCCGTTGTCCACTTTTGACTTGTCCGCTATCACGAGCAGTACATCGTTGTTAGCATTATTGGCATCGCCTCTGGCGGGGCATTTTGCGGATGTTGTTGGTCGTCGGCCGGTCATTGCAGCTGCATGTGGATTGTTCATATTTGGCGCCTTGTTCCAATCTGCTGCCACAAATGTATGGACCATGGTACTTGGTCGGTCTGTCGTTGGTGCTGCTGTTGGTGCAGCCAGCGCCGTGGTACCCTTGTACATTGCAGAGATTGCACCATCAGATCGAAGAGGGCAGCTTGTTTCCGTCCAGAGTCTGTTCATCACTGGAGGTCAGGTTGTAGCCTACGTTGCTGGATGGGGAGTTATGGGACGCTGGAGATGGGCTGTCGGTTTTGGAAGCGTCCCTGCTCTAATCCAAGCTGCACTACTTATTGGTATGCCTGAGTCACCTCGCTGGCTGGTCTTGAAAGGTAGAGACGATGAAGCTGCTGCAGTGTTCGCCAGACTCGGCCATGATGACTGTGAACATATCGTTGCACAGGTGAAGCATGAAGTCAAGGAAGAACAACTCAGTGCCAGTGGAAGTATGTTCGTGGAACTGATTACCGTACCAGCTAATCGACGCGCCCTGACCATCGCTGCCGGACTTCAAGCTCTGCAACAACTATCTGGATTCAATTCGCTGATGTACTTCTCGGCCACGATTTTCTCATTGGTTGGCTTCACTTCGCCGATTGGCACATCGCTGTGCATCTCGGTTTCCAACTTTGTGTTCACGCTGCTGGCATTCGCAATCATTGACAGGGTGGGACGACGCCGCATACTGCTCTACTCGATTCCGTTCATGATTCTTGGACTTGCCAGCTGTGCTCTTGCGTTCATGCACATTGACACCTTGCGTTCAGATTCGGCCGCACCTTCCTCAGCTGCACCTCCTAGTTCGCGTCCTTGGTCGCTCGTTCTCCTCTTCTCGCTCATTTTCTATGTGGCTGCGTACGCGAGTGGCTTAGGTTGTGTACCATGGCAACAGAGCGAACTGTTCAGTCTTTCAGTAAGAAGCATGGGCTCTGGCCTCGCGACTGCGACAAACTGGACCAGTAACTTCATCGTCGGAGCCACTTTCTTGCCCATGATGCATGTACTCGGACCTAGTGCCACTTTCCTGGTGTATGTCTTCATATGCTTGCTCGGATATATCTGGGTATGGAGATGCTTTCCTGAAACCATGGGACTTGAGCTCGAACAAGTCAAGAAGTTGTTAGAGAATGGCTGGGGTGTTAGAGCAAGCGGACGTCCGAGCGACTTGGCACGATGAATTCCAGCTGAATTCGTAAGGAATGTGGCTTGCATGAGGAAGGTGCGACTGCAATCCTCTTTCTTGCTTGCCGATCTCAGAAATTTGAACCTTTGTCCTCGACTCCTCTTTCTGCCGATTTCAGCTCTACCACGACCATGACGCTTGCGTACGAAACGCGTAGCTCGGACAAAATGGACTCGAATTCGAGCCGCTTTACACGAGGCAACGCTTCTCAATCGTCCCATTCATCAATCTAGCGCTTGTCGTCATTTCCTGCCCGATGGCTACCCAACCACAACATCCAGCACGGATGGGTGACCATCCCCTGATTACCAGGATCGGTTTGAAGGAGTTGAATGAGAGGGGATACATCAATCTTAAGGATACATCGATCGACCAGTCTTTCAGAGACTGTCCGGATGATGAGATACACCCACTTTTTCAACGAGGACGATGGTCGCAACAGGATCTTGCCACTATGGATTGGGACGCCTTCCGACCAACGCTCAAGCTTGCTTCGCGCCTTTTGCAGTGTGACGCAACAATTCACTATGTGTTCGCCATCCTCGATCAAGCGAACTATGGAACGATTGATCCGAGCTATCTGACGCCGGAAAGAAATCCCAACTGGTTCCGGATTCCAGCTGTTGTCACTCCACAGAACGAACAGCAGGCCCATAGCGTCTTGAGAGACCTGGCACATTCTATCACTTTGGCAGTGTTGGATCCAAACGACTGTCTCGATGGACTGGGTGCGGTCGCTCTTTACCGATGCCTTCTGGGATGAGGTACAAAGGAACGGCGCTGCAGGTCTACATCCGGAACGCAAGTTAGGTGTGAGATTGCTCAATGGAAAGTACAAATGGTACAATCACGAAGTCCAACAACCGTACGTCTTTGTGGAGTCTCCGAAAAGTGTATTGAGCGAAGAGGACGATGTAACCGCTGGAGACAAACGCATCATAGATCGACATGATTTTCCTCGACACATCAGTAAGAAGGAGGTGGCCATGCGGAGATCTGACCAAGGTCGAATTTTGTTCTATTTCTTCATTCTTACAGTGATCGTTGTCTGGGCTTTCCTGCCGGATCTATAGTCTTTATCTTGGTAATGTTCTGCCATCGCATTTATATGTGGTGCAACAAGTATAACAATTTTAGCAGAAGTAATGTGGATTGGCCTGTTATCCTTGTTTTTGCCTTTTAGTGAGCGCCTTTGGATTGATTTGTTGTCCATCTCAATCTCTAGAATGATCATCCACTGTAGCCAGAGAGCAACCCGTTTCGGATTTTAGCTGTCGGAATAAGAGATTGCCAAACAAAGCTTAGTCCTATGTCTTAAAGCCGACACTGCCTATAAGGAAAGAGAATCAAGCCTTTAAATGCGAGTCGGGGTTCAAATTGCCTCGCTTCGCTCACAGAGCCTCTGCTCCGCCTAGCTCCACTAACACCCGTGGCACATTCCTCGAAAACGGACCCGATAAGTGTGGCAGCAGGCTCAGGTACCTGTTGCGATGATCCTATGGATCGCTGACAAGCTCGCACATGCGACTGATTCGGGATGCCGGGACGGTGCAACTGTGATGTATTCAAGGCAACTGCAATGCCCCTTAGGTCAAATAAGTAGCTGTACAAGCCCCTGCTATGATCTATGCAATGCTATTCAGCTCGCTGTTGCTGCCGGATACGAAGTCATATCGACCGCTTCCCCCAGAAACCACGCGTACCTGAAGAGCCTAGGTGCCACCGAAGTATACGACTACAACAGCCCAACAGTAGTCCAAGACATCACAGCCACCATGAACAGCAAGCACAGGATCTCCGCCGGCGCATATGCAATCGGCGTCGGATCCTTGCATGCCTGCATCGACATTCTCAGCAAAACCAAGGGCAAGAAGTTCGTCGCTCAAGCCAGCCATGATATCCTAATGAAGGAGTTCCCGACAAATATGCTCGCAATCATGTGGAAGATGGGATCCAGTTTTGTGGGTTGGAAGCTCAAGGGCCTCACCAAGGGTGTGAGCTACAAGTTCGTCTGGGCCACTGAAGTCATGGCGAACAAGCTTGGCTCCGATATTTACGAGCAGTTCTTGCCCATTGGGTTGGCGGAAAAGTCGTTCCTGCCAGCTCCAGAGCCTCAAGTGGCTGGCAAGGGTCTCGAGGGAATTGAGGAGGCGTTCGAGGTCGCTAAGGAGGGTGTCAGTGCAAGGAAGATCGTTGTCAGTCTTTGAGTATCATGCATGACAGGCGTATTTAGGGGATAGGAAGGTAATTGTTATTGTAGCTTTCGTATTATGCTTTCTTACAACCGCTCTCCTCTGACAGGCATCCAATAATTGAAGCTACTGTGTATCGAAGTGAGTTGTTGCTACAGGCCAGCAATCATCACGAGATTCTTACCTTTAGACTCTGCCACTCCCACTTTTCTAAGAGTTCTGCGATTAGCGTCATGTCCAAAGAGAGCTGTCATCACATCGGCTCTCACTAGACTGCTCGAATTCCAGAAGTGTTGTGAGTATCTGCAGCTCCTTACACATGGGGAAGCGGCGACTGGAAGTACTTCCTCACTTGTACCTACCCTGTTATGCTTGGTGACGAAATACCTCGCGCGAGACCTTGATGCTACAATACGTATACATACCAAACTACAGACGTGCTGCTAAATTTCTTTCTTTCATTTGCCTAACAGCAACACCATGTTGCGCCTGAGCGCAGTAACAAGCTGTCTGTCATCTTTGGTGCTTTCTGGTTAGTTCTGCGCTTGTGTCTCTACCCAGCGTCGACCCTTTTGACGAGTCCGCGGCAGAGTGTTGATTGGTGGTGACCGTAGTGGTTCTGTCTTGCTGACAACCTTTTGGTGGGATCCTATGGCGATTCTGCTTGATCGCAGAAAATGTCCATCCAGACAAAAAAAGCAGGACTTGCTCTAGGGATTGCGTCCACATGCAAGCTTCTACTCAGCCTGAGTTGAGGCTGGAGAGTGCAAGGTCAGAACCATTAAGAAGGAAGATGAGTATCTGGTGCTGACAAGAAAACAGGGTAGCAAACTCCAGTCGAATCGGTCGCTGGGTACGTTGAGGCACCCAAATCAAGAGCAGTCCTGGCGGAGCCCGCAACCATCCCGATGTCGACATCCTTGTGGTCAGGAATCAAAGAGGAAGCGACGACCACGCCATTACAGACGCAGGCAGTCAATCCTTAATATACGGTCGGTGCAATGTGTACTCCGTTGGGTGGATACGCCTACGTCATGAGTCCAGATCTTGGTTTATTATTCAAGGACGAACACCCGTAGTCACCGTGTCTGATATACATCGCCAGACTGTTCGATCGTCACATACAACCGTTGAAGGACTTCTGCGACTAGCGCATCTGCTGAGGACACGATGGGACATGGCAACGACACTCAGCAAGACCTCCCCACATGGTTCATGGAGACACGCAAGAAGGGCATGAGTGTGGCAGGAAACGCGCTCTTCACCATCTTGCGACTCGCCGACCTGCCTCTACAGTACTATCTTTTGTCATCCGGCCTAGGATTGAAACTCGTGCATAAGCTGGGCGGTACAACCATCTCGAATGCAGTCACATCGCCAGCTACGGCAATCGGCCTCTCACCGTACCACTCGCTCGTTTTTGGCCTCGCTGTTGGCAGTGCTGCTAAACAGATTTACTGGTGTCTGGGAGTAGCAGACAATCAATTCGAGCCTGGATTCGCAACCATGATTGCTTCGTATAACACCGTTTTGAACACCTTCAATACTCTGCTCACGCTCTGGGCTGTCACCTCAAACCGTCCTGCAGTCGCCAATACTTGGACCGAATTGTTCACAAGCCGACCGAGTGTCGCGATTGGTGCCGGGCTCTATGGACTCGGATTGTTCACGGAGTGGTGGTGTGAAGTGCAACGCAAGCGATTTAAGCAGAACCCAGCCAACAAAGGCAAGCTTTGCACCAAGGGTCTGTTCGGGCTGGCACGCAACATCAACTATGGTGGTTATACACTGTGGAGAGCTGGCTACAGTCTCGTTTGCGCCGGACTCCCTTGGGCTGTCGCGGTAGCCATGTTCCTAGCCGGTGACTTTTCGCAGAGGGCCATACCTTTGTTGGAGACGTATCTAGCACGAAAGGTAAGATCGCCCACGTTGGTAAGAGACATAGGCTGATACTGAAACAGTACGGCGAGCACTGGAAGGATGTCAAAAAGGAGGTGCCGTACAAGCTGCTTCCTTGCATCTACTAACGGATTCAATGTCGGAATGTGGAGGAGGACGAGTGAGAAAGCACCGTTGGGCAGCAGACGACAGCTGTTGTGAAGGCGAACAACAGTTTGTATTCACATGTGATGCTGCCTGAATTGACTAGACGCAGAGCTGCACGGTTAAATTGGTCCGGGGCCAACCAAAGGCGGCCAGCGGGAGGGCTACACGATGGCTGCAGGAACGGATCAAGGGACTTCCAGGCTGGTGAAGACGCGGCGGTGATGTTGTGAATGACGGAATGAACATCGTCGCTATCCAGAATAGAGAGGTATGATGCATTCAAAAGATGGAAAAAGCAGCGTACAAAAAGGAAGTGCTCTCGAAACGGTTGTCGCAATGACAGCGAAAAGTGAAACATGGGTGATTTAGGCGCAAATCAGGGTGCATTTTGGGAGGTCGGGCGCATGATGCGGGCAGCGTCCACGTTCGCAGAAACACGCCATGGCTGTGCCCCGCTATCTATCCTTCTTGTTATTATCGCCTGTAGTCCTCGTCTTCGAGTCATTCCCATTGAACATAGTCGTCCTCTACACGCTCTAACCAACTTACACGTATTCCGGGTTATTATCTTCCCAGCAGGCACACAGATAATCACACCGAGTCAAGGCCATTATCGTGCCGTTCCTTGGAAGTTGGAATCGACAAACAATTTCCGAGCATCCCGTCGGCAGTACTACGCTGTATTGCGACTTTCCTTTCCTTCTTTACAACCACTTTTCTTACGTCGCCTCTTCTTGTCTTCGCAAACATGGACTCGACCGGTGTACAGGCGCCACCCAAGCCAAATCCACACCAAGACAGCGGCCGCCTTCCGCATGACTACCACGTCGACATGGAGCAGACCAACGAGCCGCTGATGCTCAAGGACGAGAACTGGGACCTCTACTCGGTGTCTGGTGTCGCGGCTGTACAGATGCTGGCGCAGGCATTGCAGTCACTATCCAACATCACCGGAGATGTCGTGTGTACCACCCCCGTATACCAGAAACAACAAACGTTCAAGCCGCAAGCGACCATCCCCGAGGGCTCGAATCCGCCGTCTCCCGACTCGATAACACCGCCTGCCCACACGCCAGAGTTGGAAGGCTCACCAACACTCGCTCCGCACCATTGCGTACCCGTTCACCACATCGGCGCCCCCGAGGCCAAACGCGACGAACCCATCGCTCCGCCCGTCGACTACTCGCCCGAACCAGACCTTGCAGAAGCCAACGCTCTGCAGCTTGCTGCTGTCTCGCGACGCTTTTTCCTCAAGGCTGCTCCGCCATTCTCCATTACCGATTATCTCCTTCGTATACACAAATTCAGCCCACACTCGCCCGGTGTCTACTTGGCTGCTGCATCCTATATACACCGTCTCTGTGTTGTCGAGACCATGGTACCAGCCACCCCTCGTACAGTACACCGTTTAGCACTGGCCGCCATCCGGATAGCTAGCAAGTCCCTTGAAGACAACAAATGGACACAAGAGCGAATTGCGCGCTTGGGCGGTATAAGCACAAATGAGCTTCGAAAGCTCGAGATCAGTTTTTGCTACTTGCTCAATTTTGACCTTTTCCTGAGGCCAGAGGATTTGCAGCGCTCCATGTGGTTGCTCCAGAGCACTGCCCGTCAAGGCCTCTCTGTCAGGCGACGCCTCAGCGAGGGCTTCATCATGCGACTACCGAACAGACTGCTACCCGAAGCTGCTATTGGAGCATGACCACGATGATACTTGAGGAATGAGATATGCCCTTGTTAACGACTGAGCGAAACATTATGGATCAACAGAGCATTTGGCGTTGGATTATGGCTGGAACACTTTTTTTATTTTGGGCTGCCTGGCGTTTGGCACGAGGTGTATATATTGGCTGGGCAGGCAGCCTGTTTGAACATCTATTTACAGATGTATAATTTTCTTTCGACTTTGTCTATATCAGAGTCTGGGTAGCTTTGCGTGCTATCGGTGGAAGGGCAGAAAAAGAGCAACCAACAATTCGCGAATTCCTTCCTCTCATCCTTTTACTTTTCGTTCCCAATCATTGCCATTACCTTTTGGTCAGCAGCCACAAGTGGCTCATGCAACACGATGGGTGTTGTGTTCAGCCACAAGCAAGCACATGCAATCATGCAGGATGCCCGGGTACCTCGCTTACCTGCGTTGCTTGCTCTTCCTTTGCATTTGCTGCTTCGCTTGCAGGGACAACAAGATGGATGGTCAGCCTCCTATTTTCCCTCTGCAGGATCACAAGGGGCCGAAACGTCAACATCTCTACATTGGCGTGTATATTGCGCGGACAGCCCAGCTGAAGCTATGAGGCTGTGCTTTTGATGTCCGTAGAGTGAAGCTTCTTCTATCCTTGTTTTTGAGGGCAGCAAGAAAGCCCAGCACAGCACAGCCTTAGGCAGCCAGCCGGGGCGGACACGAACATGCCATTGCAAATGCGCTGCGATGTGCTGCACGTTGTTTGACACTCTTTGCTGCACTTCGTTTTCGCATGTCGGCTATCTATGTTCTGAGGTGGTTGGGTCAGCAGCAGCAGCAACAGCAAACAGCGAGATGTTCAGCAAAGCAACGCGCTCAGAAGAAACATGATGGGGGACCGGCAACTGCGAAACGGACCGCTGCCGCTGGCTGATCATCCCACGCGGACAGCTGATGCCCACTCTGTGTTGACACAACCTTGCTCATCCACTTGATTTTCTTGGGTTCCTGTCATCCTTCCACACACACACCCATCCCATTGCCAAATGACCGGATTTTTGGTGGTTTGGTTGACTGCGCCTGTAGGTTAGGGTTTGATACGAGATCTTTGTACCTTGTTTCTTCTGCCACACAAAGGTGGTTTGGGGAGAGTTGTGAGGCTTGGAATAGATGTGCGGACGATGGCGATGAGAAAGAGATAGCAAAGGTACAGCGAAAGATGTACAGATTTTGATCGCGCATCGTGCGCGCGTCTTGGGATGGATGCGAGTGCGCGTGTGCACCATGGCCTCGGGTTCCCTAGCAGATCTCCAAAGCAAATATCATGAGCGAATGGATTTGTTTCTATTGGAAGCTTAAGCACAAAAAAACGATTGGACATGCGATCATGTTGATCTCGGATGTCTACCTACTTGCTGCAAAGCGTGCAAGAAGGCAGACGACCGTGATGGTCATGGCAATAATGACCAGGCAACAACCAACACCCTCTGCATCGTTCCTACCAGAAATCCACGTAGTCACGTTCACACCTTTCCATCTTTCCATTCCAAACACCCAGCCTTTGGCCCTCAGATCTTTCAGGGCAAGAACACGAATGGTATTTCCAGAATACGGGGAGATGATCAAATTATTTCGGAACCCCAAAAGCGCAGTTTCCTTCGGTGTCTTGTTGTGGCTTTGCGGTTTTTTGTTGGTGGAGGCGCATGTCTGACTGCCTTTCCCGCCTCTGCAGCCTTACACATCCCATGAAGCCACTGAGAATGGCCATGACACCTTTTGAACTGCACGCAGCGGATCAGTGCATTAGAGGAAACTAGTCCAAGCTTTCTTTTTTAACATTCGGTTGCTGCTGCTGCCTTTGATTCTGTTTGCATGTCTTTGAACTTGAACTTCTCTTTGCTGCTCTCTTTCTTTCATCTTTTGAATCACGACTGAAACATCTTTTTGCATCTTGTGCTTGATCCACGTGGGGCATACTTCTTCTGAGACATTTTTTGCATACCTGGATACTAAGTACACGAGACCTTGCTTTGCTTGCACTTGACTCGAGGAAAGACATTTGTTACTCGGACCTGTTCATCTTTGTTATTTTGCACAGAACGACAACTCTTCTTCTTGAGATACTTGGATACAACAACATACCAAAGGCGCTTTATCGGATATTGTCCCCGTTTTCGAGGAGAGCACACCACTTGGTACAGATTTCACTGGGCTTTCCCTTGACTCTTCCTGCCGGTCAGCCCAGTATAGTCTTGACCAAAAAGGACCAGGAACATTTTCAGAGGAGCCAAGGAAACCTAGCAACCATGTGTCTGATTAAGAGAGTAACGACCATCCACCCAGACGACCACTCCGATACCACAGAAACCTTCAGCCCATGCAGTCACTCTGTCAACAACCGCCCATGCGACAACACCGTCTTGGACAAGATTACAGAGCGCGTGCCTAGCAAATCTTCACAAATGGCGCTTCGTCCCTCCTCTTCACTGCACAACGAGGTCGTGCTGCACCAAGAGCCACCTCGCCGCCGGCAACAACCGCGAGAGGAACGTCGATACTCTGGGGAGATTGGGGTGAGGTTCAGGGGTTGGTTGAAGTCGCCCGAATTCAGTATCCGCCAATTGGATGATGGTGGCTCTGGATCTGGTTCTCGTGGGAGACGTGGCAGTGGTGAGAGCAGGAGGATTTCAGGAGAGATGATGCCCGAGGCCCCTATGCCGCCGCCGCCTGCACTCGTGCACCGGTCGAACAGAAGATCACCGCCGCCTTCTCTGCCGCCAACCCTCATATCTCCACCACACCGGCCCACGCCTCCTCAGGGTCCTGGCGCTGCTGCATCGTTCACCACCAGAGATACCGTTCCATCGTCTTCGGGCACACCGAGCAGGACATCGTCATCCAGGAGCAGAGATGCGCACAGAGCAGTTCAAGGTCTATCCCACTTGACTGTTCCCGCCAGCAGTTCGTCTGTCACAAGCAGACACCCTCGCTCCACACCTGGCTTAAGTCGTATACGCTTCGATCCCAGGACAAAATTCCGCGATTCGGCCTACGGCTCGAGCAACATATCTCCAATTGACGCACCGAGAGCCAATACCTTGTCGGACACACGCAGCAATGCTACCTCAGAGCGCAGCGCGAGTGAGAGATACAACTACACCAACGACAATGCAGTGACCAGAAGAGAAGACTACGACATGGATGAGGAAGATAAAAAGTCAAATTCGTCAGCGGGTCGTAAGAGTTATCGTATAGTCAGGCGCGTGAGAGGTAATGATGATCCAGAAGGGACAGAACGCAAGATGCAGGAGGTGATGAGGGCGGCCGAGGAATACCAGAGCCAGACGAGCGAGCAGGGTGATGGATCGGTTAGATCAGGATCAGGATCGGGTCGAAGACGACACCATCGCAGGCGTTCAGACGAGTGATTTCTTTTTGATACCCAGTTTTGCGCTGAAGTCCGTCTTCTTTTTTGGTTTGCGGGCAAAGGTTGGGACGGGTGGGGGACCCATGGGGATGCTTGTACTTGTTGTAGCAATAGTCGATGCAGAAGCGGTACCAGTCCCTTCTTCCTCAGGATCTTCGACCAGTCTTCTGACCTTCTCGCCCGTGCCTACCAGGAAAGCCAGCCTTGCTGCTTCGGCGTCCTCTGCCTCTTGTCTTTCTCTTTCGTCATCGACTTTGTCCACAACGGTGACTTCTGCTCCCTCCTTGGCAGTGCGTTCGTTCCTGGCGTTGCGTGTGCGAATCTCGTCCAAGGCATCAGCAATCTGCATCTCGGTCTTTGCGTCCAGAGTCTTTGTCTCGAGTTCCTTCATGGCGTCACGCTCAGCTTCTTCGCGCTCCAGTCTGTCCAACCTCTCTTCTTCCGTCTCTTCTGCCAGCTTGGCCTCCCTCCAAGGCTCAAAGTTGCGTTTGGCGCCCTTTTCAGCTTCATAGTCCATGTTCTTGGGGTCGGTCTTGAAGGTGATTTCCTGAGAGCAACGAGTGCACTTGATGTAGAAGCGGTAGATTGTAATGGCGTAGTACTTTTCGTCCGTGGTCTCCTTGCGGGCGTTGAATTTGCGGCCTTTGTAGATGAACTCTCCACAAGCGGTGCACTTCATGCTGTAGGGCGCCATGAGTCTGACGGTCTGCAAGAGAGGGCCCGTCTTCTTGGGCCCTCTCTGCCTGACCATCTTGGACGGATCAAAGTCCGGAGGAAAGTACTTTTGCAGCACCTTGCGTTCGGACATGGTTGCGGTTGTTTTTGGTGTTTGTTGTGATGGAGAGGAAGATGAAGAAGAAAGTCGTGATGCGACAAGTTCAAAGTGTCGCTCCTGCCTTCGAAGGCGGCAATCTGCTTGGTCTGTGCGCGCTCCCACTCTTTTGAGCCTCCACTTTCATGTGAAGATGGTCTCTCTCATTGCTCGCATGCATGAAGAAAACATCACCAAGTCCAGATCCTATACTCACACGGCTGCTATCTATCGTTGGAGATTCGATGCAGCAGGTAAGTCACGGGTTTTGTTCAGTATGTGAGCTGCGAATTACCAAAACTGATTGCAGAAGCAAGTGATCCCATTCATCGTATATCTCGTAGCCATGATTCATGAAGACCCAGATCCCATCGTGTGCTCATACTCACATATCTGTTCCCATCGCGTCGCCATAAGCAGTCTCCATCCCTGATGTACATATGTTTCCCCATCCCATTCCACTAACCAAGGACCTATTTCGACCATAGACCTTATCACGACCATAACAGGCAATCTAGTAGACATAGAAGGTCTGGACCTCGTCTTCAAACTGCCTAAGCCTCTCGTTACGGCGCTTCATGATAATCTTGACGACCCAAGCAGTAAGTGCGGTACCAGCAGAGAAGGCAGCGCTCGAGAACATCGCCGGCTGATACTTGGGCGCGTCACTTGGATCCCAAAGAAATGGTGTCCAAATGAAGCTTGCGTTCATAATGGAAGTTACGATAGAGATGGCCGCTGCCTTCTTCTCTGTGCTCTGGCCACAGGTGGATCCGACCCAGCCAAGAATTAGTGAGTTGACGGCATAGGTACCGATGGTAAAGATGACCATGGCAAAGTACTTGACTCCAGTGTTCATCACGACGGCGCCGACGATAAAGCCTATGATGGCAACTGATTTGGAAGCAGTGATGTGCCAGGTACGTTCATTCATCTTGCCAGAAGACCACGAGACCAGAAGTGTCGAGGCGCCAGCGATGAGGTAAGGCGGGCAGGTCAGAACAAGGGTGATGGTGTTGAAGCCTAGAGTATTGACGACAGTAGGAAACTAGAAAGCTTGTCAGACTATGTTGTCAAAATATTCATTCACATGTCAAAACTTACAAAGTTCTTGAAACCATTCGCAGCCAAGTGGAGGTGAGCCATAAGAGCATAGAGCCAGACAACTGGGTCGGAACCAGCCTGTCTAAGGCCGTTCCAGACACTGGTATCTCCTGTATTTTCGACAGTGTCTTTCGCGATGCGGTCATGGGCGAGATGTCTTTCCTCGAGCGTAAGCCATTTCGTGGTCAATGGAGTGTCTGGCAGACAAAAGAATCCGATGATCGCAATAACAAAGGTGAATGCACCCTGGAGGATGAACAACCATTGCCATCCAGTCAATCCTGCCGAGCCGTCCATGCCGTGGAACACACCGGCGGCAATGAGACCTGCAAAGGCAGTGGCAAGGATATTACCGGTGTACAGAATGGCGATACGTGTAGCAATCTCCTTGCGATTGTAGAAGATACTGAGAAGATAGACCGCACCGGGGTAGTAGGGTGCTTCTGTAACACCACGAAAGCTAGTAGTGATATGTTAGCCACAGTGGTAGACAAGGGGAAGGGCGGGCCTCTTACAAGCGAACAAGAAGAGGCCGACAAAGTTGTTGCACACGGCAGTCAGAGCCGACACGATAGCCCATAAAGCCATGCAGCATCCCATGTAGTGCGAAGGCCTAGTCCTAGTAAGGAACATATTCGATGGGATTTGACCTAGTAGATAGCCGACGAAGAGAATGCTGACACAGGTAAGGTATTATGATTTTTGTTAGCATCATGGCTACCACTCGTGGATGGGAGGTGTAACATACGAGTTCTTGTCAGGTTAAAATCCTCCTCCAGGTCGTTGAGACGGGCCAGAGCGATGGCATTGCGATCCAGATAATTGAGCCAATACATTGATCACAGCATGGGCATGATCCATTTGTCGAGCTTCTTGACAAGGGCTATCTCGGCCGGGTCTGTTTTTGTTGCCACTCCCGAATAATCTTTGTTGACTTGGGGCTTCTTGAGATCGTCATCAGCGCCGATGTCTTCAACCATCAACACTGTTGGCTTCTCGCCGAAGTCTTTCTGCATGTTGAGAGGTAATCTGAAGGAGATGATATAAAGATGGATTGAATTCGAACTGATTTGAAAAGAGACGGGTTGTAGACAAGGATTTATATATGTCGAGGAGCTCAGGGAGAGTACAGCCATTGTCCGGGATCTCACCTCTGAGCAAGCCTCCACCCCCAGACTTCCCCATACTATTGCTCCACACATGCGGGGGACGTTGCAAGATCGTCCGAATGGTCCCGATGTCAAGAGTGACCAAGACAGCCAAGGGGATGGCAGAGGTAGGCATAAGCGGCGCGGTGAAGTCAATGGCAAAAACAAACGGAACCAAGAACTTGGCCTCTTGGACTGTACCTTGAGTATTGGAACAGCGTTATGTTGGCAGATTGAAGAACGACAAGTTTTGGTCTGCCCAGACCGGACATTGTCGTGAGGTTTGCTTTGGCAATGATTGAGGCCGACTTCTCGGAACCTCAAGCTCTGGTACAAGAGACTTGGTCGTACGGCGTTCCCACCGAGCGGTTGTGTGGCTTCAGCGATATGATATCAACTTGGACCAAAGCCACGAGGTTCATCAGCGGACGATCATTGGACTTTGCTCTTGAAGACGAAGCGCTGGTCGACAAGAGTCAAGGTGTTAATCCCGAGTACATCAGCAAAAAGTTAAAGACATTCACGGCGGAGACGGTTCAGGGATTGGTAGAGCCAAGCAGGAGGTGATGTTTGACAAGACAAGGGCCTGCATGGACCATGATTCAAAGAAACGGCTCGACACAGTCACGTGCACGAGCCCTGCGGAGAGGAGGCTGAGTAGACTTGGCGCACGATGGCCGGATTGGGCAACAGGATGATGCCAATGGTCTCTTATCAGCAGTGTGGCACGTACCTGTCTGCAAGCAAATTGCCATACATTACGTGCTTGTAGGCGGACGTTCTTAATTGAGATGATGCGTGAGCGTGTCGGGACACGTATACCACGTCCCGAAAAGGCTTGCAAGCTCAATGGACGAACGAAGGTTCAAGTCAGTTCCCCATATGGTTCGGGGAAGACGGGGCGGCGGCCTTTGCTTTTGCAGAGGCTGAATCATTCTCGAGGCCAGAGCCTTCTGACCTCCTCCTCCTCACTCGATCAACAAGATGCGCCTGCCCACTCGTCGGCGTATCCCTTGCATTTTTGACGGCAAGTGACCGCAATCATGAGCGAATCTACGCCACAGCAGAAGGCCAACCTGGCGCGCATCCGGTACAAACAACCGACGAGTGACCACAGACCCTAGAGAAAAGGCTAATTTCGAGCGCCCCAGCGACAACCAGCGAAGATCGCGCGCCCGTCGCAAGGAATACCTGCAAGAGCTTGAAACAAAGTACAGGTCGTGCGAGGCCGTCGGCGCAGAGGCGTCGCAGGAGATACAGTCTGCGGCGAGAAAAGTGCTCGAAGAAAACAAGCGCTTGCGCCGACTGCTGCGGCACCAAGGCTTCAGCGATGCCGACATTGATGGCCCCGAGCACGACGAATTTGCCTCGTCGCCCTTGGCCGCCGAGATGCTCGAGGTCATGCTGGTGACCAGGAAGCCGTGTCGACCGTCGTCGGGCTCGGGCTCACGCTGTGGCGACAGCCAGGTGTGCAAGACCGAGGATGAGGACGACATGGAGTCGAGGCGACAGAGCGTCATCTCGACGCCTGCTGCTCCACCATGCGCTCCTTCCAAACCACAACAGAAGCAGCTGAGGCCCATCGCTCTTGCCCCCGCGCCTGTCTCTGCTTCTGCCGTCGCTCCTGCCTCTAGACCTCGGGTCCACGGATCACCTGCCTCCAACCAACAGCTGCCTCAACACCAGCGCTTCCAACCGCAGGGTGAGCATCACATGCAGCTCCAAGACCATCCTCAGCATCACCATCTCCAGCCTCAACAACAGCAGCAGTTCTTCATGTCGTCTCCACAGCATGCCTCTGCACCCCTGGCCTCGCATCAAAACGTGCATACCTCTCCTGACGCATTCGCCAATGACTATCCCATCTACGCACCACAGCCCTTTGGCTACCCGGTACCGCAGTCTCAACTGCTCGACTGGGACATGGCTGCCGCTGAACCCATCCCCCAGTCTGGAACCTACACCTCACCCCAATCGGCCTTTCTAACTCCTGGAACGTATGCATCGCCCACGCATTCCAGCAGTGCTGCTTATAACCAACAAGACAACACATCTTCCTGCTTTGCTGCCGCAGGTGCCATACGCGCCTTGCATGCCGAAGCAGGTGACGAGGTCGAGTCAGCGCTCGGTTGCCGTGCTGACGGCAACGAATGTCGTGTCGACAATACCACCGTCTTTGACCTCATGGACCGCTACTCTGGTGTCCTAGGCCAACGAGGCAGCATCTGATGCACTTTAGGCGGAACGACCATCACAAGCATCGAACTAGACCCCCTGACGACAGAGATCCCAGTCCTGTCTGGTCATCCATTGTACATAATCGTCGCACAATGTTGGAGTTCTTCCGGTACCTTACGAATAATGTTTACCCATACATGTAGAGGGGAATCTAAATAACGCTTGCCAATCTTCAAACCCCACAACGGAAGCCATGACACTCAAACCTGGTAATGGTCTTCTTCCATCTTAACATACTACATCTGCTTCAGCTTCACATCATCATGGCAGCGGGTACCGTCGACCACCCGGACTTTGACCCTACTGAGCGTGATGAGCTTTGATCATCAGAAGCCAGATTTTGATGACCAAGGCACGCAACCCATGTTTTCAAATTGACAACATTCGTCGTCGGCACACTCGTGAATGCCGACAATACCACGAGAGATACGGTCTGGATGCACGACGTCTCGCATGCGCAACAGAAAACAAGAGTCAGGTTGCAAGCCAGATTGATGGCGAGGACGAATGTACACGATGGAATGGAAACGTGCAAATTGGTTTCTAAACACCCACATATCCGGTATGCAAGCCAAACACCAGATCACACAACCTCTGTCCAGAGAGCAAACTTCTTACACAAGCAACAAGTCCATGGAAACAAACACCTTCACCTATATCCTCTGTCCTTTGTTGCAGAACTAAGCATCTGCAGCCCTCCTTTGTCAAAACGCCACAAACACCACAAGTTCATCCTTTCACATCGATCCTCAACTCCACCAACTTCTTTGTCTGATATCTACAGACCATGCTTCTCTACACATAGATAGGATACTACATATTCATCCTCATATCATCTCTATCATGTGTACCTATCCATCCAATCCCATTCACAACACATCCACAAACCCACTACTTCACATCCCACAACTTACCCACAATGCCTTGGACTTGTTGCCGCTGCCACTACACACAATCAACCTACATTGTGACTTGCTCCGGTTGCCGCCACTCAAGTTGCAGAAGCTGCATCTATCACTCTAGAGAATTTCGCATGCTTGCCTCGCCCACTGACACCGAAAAGAGTAATGACATGAACACTGTTCTTGATTCTGCGGGTGCTATGTTGGAGATTGCTGAAAGGGCTTGACTCAGAAATCCTTCTCCTTAGAGACCTTTTTGCCTCTGAGATTTGTGTTTGTTGGTGATCAGAGTATCAATATAAAATCTACCTGTTTTGTTTTCCAATCATCTCCCTTTTTTGTTTGCCTTGTGAATTAACGCCTTGAACAGTATTGTCGATAAAGCTCGTTGTTATTATGTATGTTCTCATTATTCATGTCTGCGTGAACAGCAATATCTACCTGTAGCCCTTTGGTGATTGTAGCGGTGTTCAACCTCTCGACCCATATGCTCAACGATAGGAACCATATGATCCACGTCCTCTTTTATACCCGCCTCTGCTGTCGCTATTTCCACTGCTACTTCCTCCTCTCTTGTAGCCACTGCTGTAGCTTTTGCTTCCTCCACGACTGTAGCTGTTGCTTCCTCCCCGACCTCTAGCACTGCCAGTTGAACCTGAGCGACCTGCGCTCCATGTCGTTCTTGGTGAGCTCTTAGCTTTCACCGGAGTCGGCATCACATCCAGAGGCCCAAGGGCAGCAGTTCTACAAGCTGCCTCGAATTCTCTGAGAAGCGTCTGTGAATGTAGTCAGTACGATGGACAATGCATTGTTTGAAGACAACTCACGCTAAATTCGTGATCAGCCAATGACTCGAACACTGGGTTCTTGTCCAACTTGAGCTGAGTAATTCTTGGGCTCTTGATGCCGAAAGCGACACGCGCCACGAGTCTGGGATCATCGTGGGGGCAAGCAGCCAGAACCCGCTTGACGCCTTCCACGTTCAATGGTGGAGCTGGCTTAGGCGACAAGGTTGCGGCTTCACCCCATGCACAATAGGTACAATGATTGCACGAATGTCTGCCGTCTGGCAGCTCCATGCCAAAGTGCTGCGCAAGACCAAGAGCAAGGCAGCTTTTTCCGGTAATAAGACCCACCATCTGATCAATACGACCAAGAGCATCCTTCTCGCGCTGGGCCATATCTGCATACAGATCATCGGCTAGAGCCTGGATCTCTTCTTCGACTGTAGGTAAAGGACCCAAGACTCTGTAGCGGTTCATGACCCCTGAGGTCTTGAGCATGATGACTCCAGTAGCATTCCAGCTATCTAGCTTCCTGACGAGATCCGCACGCATGAGACCTCTTCGAGTAGCCGCGTTCATGTCAAAAGTGAAGTTTTTGACGGCTTTGGTAGACATCGAGTAGATGGCTCTAGCCTCTGGCGAGTGATCGCTGGAAGCTACAGTGTGGTAACGGCCTTTATCTTCGAACTGATAACTGGTGTACTCCGGTGTGATAGCACGCAAGAGACCAAATCTCAGTTCAAGAGCAGCGAAAACGACACCAAGCGGGCTGAGACGGATGTCATAAAGAGTCGATAACTCGCGGTGTGCCAATTTGATGACCTCCCCTTCGACGTCTGGTGTGCGCTCACGGCCGAATACGTCCTTGAGCAGGCACAGCAGTGAATTGCGAGATGGCAGGTCGCCCAGACTGAAGTTTTGACGCAAGTAGATGTCCGCATGGCAGATGAACATGATGCAATAGCCAGGCTCTCCATCTCTTCCTGCGCGACCGATTTGCTGACTGTACTCTTCGACTGTCGAAGCAAGGTCGAGGTGGACCACTCCTCTGATGTCTGATTTATCGATGCCCATGCCGAAAGCGATAGTTGCAACGACGATTCTGATCTCACCAGCCATAAAGCTGTCTTGCACGGCTGTTTTTTCTTCAACTTTCATGCCAGCGTGATAGAACGCAGCGTTGAACGACTTCTGACGCAGTGTCTTGCACAAATCCTCTGCTTGTTGCTGGAGGGTAACGTAGACTATGATAGAGCCTGGGTGTTCTCCGAGCCACTTGAACAACAGCGGGAGCTTCGCTTCCTGCGAGTCCGTAGCGACCGCTTCCAGCCTAAGGTTGGGGCGATATGGACTGGTGCGGAATTCGTTGCGCTCCAGGATATCGAAGGCTGCGCGTACATCGTCTGCGACTCTGGGCGTAGCAGTCGCAGTCAAACAGATCACTCTTTCGGCCTTGATCTCTTTCGTGAAACGCTCGACCATCAAGTAAGTTGGGCGGAACGAGTGGCCCCACTCAGATATACAATGAGCCTCATCAACGGCAACAAGCCTGACACCGCCTGCTACGTGTTTCATACTTGCAACAAAAGCTTCATTGGAGAGTTTTTCAGGAGACACGTATAACAGACGCAATTTTCCGGAGTGGATATCGGCGTGAATTTGTTGATGCTGCTCATACGTCTTTGTCGAGTCAGAACAATCAGCAGCGATGCCTCTCTTCTTCAAAGCATCAGTCTGGTCTTTCATCAGCGCAATGAGAGGTGAAACGACGAGTGTGATGCCAGCGCCATGTGGTCGTTCGCTACCACTCATTTTGTCCATGAGCGGAAAAGCAATTGCTGGGATCTGATAGCAAAGCGACTTTCCTGCACCTGTGGGGAAGATAGTCAGAGTGTTCTCGCCTCTCAATATTGAAAGTATGGCCTTCTCCTGTTCGCCACGGAAAGCAGGATAACCGAATTTCTCTCGCAGCAGCCTGCGGACTAGAGCGACATGCTCAGGCTTGTCTGCTGGTGGTGCTGTATCACGTTTCTCTTGTTGTGACGAGGTCCATATCTCTTCGATGCTCGGATCGTTGAACATTTCATCGTCCGAGAAGTCGTCGTCGTCATTGTCTTCGGGAAGAGGACGCTTGAGTGTAGGAGTCGGAGGGACGGCGAAGGAGGACTCGGGTATGGGAAAGGCGGACTGGGATTGCTGGCTTGCACTGACTAGAGCATCGGCGTCGAGTTCATCGAACAGGTCGTCAGAGCCGTACTCTGATGGTTCGGAGGGTGGCACAGGTAGAGCTTCGGTCTTGACAATGGCAGGCAAGGACTCGTCTGCTTTGACTGTAAGAGACGAAGAGTCGAAGTCGGGTTCTGACTTGACGACAGAAGACGATGGTTTGACATTGTTGTCACTGTCGTAGTGCTGCAGACGCGCTATAAAATCCTTCTTGAGCTTGATGCCGGCAGCAGAGAGACCACGACGTGTAAACTCGTCTCGGAGGCCTCCGACGGTGAGATTGTTGTAATTCATCTTTGATGCGTTGGGTGACGACGTGACGGGGTTCGAGACACGAGTGATCAGCACATGGCCAGGAGGTTGCGCGGCGATGGGACAGAGCTGAGAACTAGCGGTGCGGCATGGGGCCGTATCGCGACTGCGACGAGCGTGTCTGCAGCTGCCCAGACAGGACGGCCTGGCCTGGCAGGGTTACTGTATCCAAGAGTCGCGCTTTCCAAATGAACGACAAGAGAATGTTCGACTCGTAGCATGTGATTGTGGGGCGCCAACTCCGATAGCTCCGCTGATGGCGTCCGAATCAGGAAGGATGCCTGCTGAGAGGTATTCGTCCGCAGTTGGCGCAAACTACAAAAGATAATGCATGTACATATATGCTGTATTCTTGTATGGTCTGGATGGCTTTTTATTCACCAGCACCTCTTGAATCATGTGAGATTGCGACCAATCTGTCGATGATTTTCCGACCATCTCTCGCAGGGTCTTGCAATCATCCGGCTTACACTCTTGCCGTCTGCTAGAAACTTGATCGTTCCTTCACCCACGCCAGCACAGAGAGAAGTCATCATGAAAAGGTGGCATAGCCGAACCTCAACCAAGATCGATTCGACGTTGACTAGCGTGCGAATGGCCGATTCCTCTTCGATCATCATGATGCGCCACAATGATGGTAGTGCAACCAGGCCTTCATCCCCGATTGAACAAACGCTATAAGTGGCAGAGGATGTGATCTCGAGAAGACTATCATCAATCCATGGTCGTGTGTTGGTCAACAAGCGCCAGCATGCGTGGGAAAACATCCTCTTTAAACGGAAGGGCTTCGTCAGGTACGCACATTTTAGCAAAAGCACACAAAGCGATCGACCACAGCAACTTACTACAACTTCATCCATCCCCGCCTCGATGCATGCTGCAATCTGTTCCGTACGAGCATTTGCTGTTATCCCGATAACTGGCACGTGTCGCACTCTCTCTTTGGTCTCTTGAAGCTCGCGTATTCCTCGTACGCAGGTCAATCCATTCATGACAGGCATTTCCACATCTGGAAGGACTACAGTCAACGGTGTCTTGCCAGGAGCGGCATAATCAGAAGATGTGGTAGTCGATAGCAGCTCCAGTGCGTCCAAACCATGATCAGCGACCCGGACTGTAGCAACTCCAAGTCTCCGCAATCGCTGCGATATCACTTTCTGGTTGATCGCATTGTCCTCGACGACTGTGACTGCGAATTAGAAATGATTTCATTGGCTCAGCTTTGTCTGACATACCCAAGACATGCAAGTCCTGTATTCTTTGTGTGAGACAGGGCTGAGGTCTCATTCGAACCCCGTTGACTTGTGTGGGCGAGCTCGACAGATTGTTGCGAAGATTCAGACGCGAACTTCGCGCGAGAAGCCTTTACGTAGAAGGTAAAGGTGCTCCCTTTGCCAGGCTCACCGTGTACACCAATCTGCCCTCCGTGTAATTCAACCAGTTCTCTGCTGATGAACAAACCCAGGCCACTGCCTCCGTACTGGTTTTCCCGGGTCAGCGGCATGCGATGACAAGTATAGTCAATTTGTAGGTTTTTGGTGAAGCCTGACTGAAACGATGGGATAAACTCGAGATTTCGTCCTCACTGAGGCCACAGCCAGTGTCTTGGACGCTGAAGGTCAAGAAAATCTCGTCATGGGCAATGTCCTCGCTATCAGACGTGGCTACACCTCGGATCTTATCATCACGAGGCTCGATTAACATGACCTGGCAATCAGCACTTGTCGGTCTTGTCTGCGACGCGTCGAGGCCGATCGTGATCTGCCGCGCATCTGCGTCTTAGTGAAATTGATAGCGTTTGTAATCAAATCAACCATGACTTGTGACAGTCTACCAGGATCTAGAAGAACACGGTCGATGGCAAGTCTTGTGTAGGACGAGCGTACGTCTATACAGCCCTGGATATCTGCGTGCTCGAGCTCTGCTTTGACCATCTTGAACGCCGATTCGACGATTGTTGTTGGCTGCACGAGCTCAGGTGCGAGCACCAAGAGCTTCGAGTCTAGCTTCGAAAAGGTTAGCATTTCATCTACAATAGGCCTTTGATGACGGGCACAAAGTTGTAGCGTTTGAGCAGTGTCTATGAGCATATCTCGTGCTTCAGGTGTCAGTATGTTGGGCTGATCGTTCCGTGTAGTTGTAGGAAGCGACAACATGACATTGTCGCTAAGTTGAAGAATGGCTGATAACGGGTTTCGGATTTCGTGCGAGATCATGTCGATGAATTTCTCCGAGCTCCTTTTGTTTTCGAGAGCATCCAAAAGCCTTTGCTTCCTCAGAGAGATGTCTGTTGTCCAGCCGTATACAAAGAGGATATTGCCATCTCGATCGACTTCTTGTTGGAGAAGGGCCTCAAGCCAGCGATACCCAGTCGAGGAAGACGTTGATCTGACACGGTATTCGTAGGTAACACGTCCGAGCTTTGTGGAACTTGACATGGTCTTCCAGGCTTGACGTACCAGCTCAGCATCCTCTTCCAAGATGGCGCTTCGCCAAGCCAGTCCCGACTCTGCCTGCTTGTAGAAGTCGGCTTTGTTCATACTTATGAGTCTGAGATACTCCTGATTTACGTAGACGGGGTATACATCACGTCGAAGCATACACATCCCTAATGGGGCGTCATGAACCATTCTGGTAAAGTAAAAAATTGAGTCAGGACTCCCGCTCAGCGAGCGAAGAACTCATCCCAGCGAAGACCAGACCAGGAAGCAGATTCCAGCGTTGCCGACAAGTATCCAGGCGTTGCTTGCGCTGTAGACTATTCGCAGATACCAGAGAACGATCCTCAGGACCTACAACTAGCTGAAACATCCCCAGAAGGCTACTAGATGGATATGTAGCAGCGTTGCAAGTAGTCATCGCAGAACGCATTTGTATATACACACGTATATACGTATAAACGCTCGTTCTTCTTTTCTTAAGTAGAAGCAACATCCCAAAGTTTGAGCTGCTGCCAGCACATGCCCTGGGCAGAGCTGGAGGTTGATCTAGCATCACCGTCAATGAGTTTTGGGACTGCCAAACCACACCTTGTTCCTCCACCATTGCCAGAGTCTTTTCAGTTTGAGACCTCGAATCGGTTTGTTAGTGTTTGGAGTAGTGGCAGTTAGTGGAATGAGCTCGTATCCGTGATCACTAGGATAACCTAAAGAGGCCCTGTATCTCTCAAGAGTCATTATGTCGATCTTGATAACGTCAAAGCCGGGCGAGGTCGCTAGATACCAGGCTCTCTGGTGCTCCCACTCGCATGGACCTAAGTTGATTCATGTGGTCAACACGATCTCGAAACCTTTCTCGGGGTGGTTATATGTTGCCAGTGTAAATTCGGAAAGGCAGCACACGCACTTCTTTGTGCTTTTGAGTGCGTAGCCTGCAGATTCCCGGAAGCGGTCTTCCACTAGGCTGGCCAAAGATGAATCCACAGCTCGTTCGGTCTCGGCCTCGCTGTGAGCTCGACAAACTTGCAACGTGGGCCCAACAACTTTGCCACCGTGTATTCACTTCCAAGGGTGTTCAGTGTATGACGCATCTGACGACTGACAAACATGTGCTGCTTTGTCCGCATAATCAAGTTGCCGTTGACAATGCTTAGACTGACCCTACATTGCGTGACTTGAGGTATTTCCTTCATGAATAGCCCAAGTGCATACTGAGGGGGTTCGACTGTCCAGTCCGTTGTCAGGGAAAGGTTCCGGAGTGCTGCGTCGCAGGTGTAGCCCTGTCGATGCATGTTCATGACTTCCTGCACCTCACCGAAGGACAACTTGTACTGCGGTGCGATCTTGATCTGGTACATTTGTGGTGACTGCATACTGTGACTCGTCGTAGATGGTTGTTAGTTGAGATGGAGAGAGAAGAGGAAGATATCGCGACGGAGAGCTGAGGTCAGTAGAAGGTTAATAGTCTCAAATCAACGCTGGAAACTCAAAAGCAGATAGGAAGAGCATGCCTAGAAGCTGTCACGAGATCTTTCCAGCAGCTAGCTTATCTCTGCACTCCATACTCTTTCTCTTCCATCGCGTCTGACGTTCTTCGATAATGCATGCTCTGTGGGCATGCGGATCAAATACAGGTGGGATGAGCGAGATGGCCCAGCGAACTCTCGGTGGCTTTGGCGGACTGTTTTGGTAGGTGCGTCCAAACTGTCATAACGTGTCGCAATTGCATAGCAATGATGCAAGTCACAGCTTCGATGGACGTATCGCTCCATCTCATGTCGAGGATCAAAGGAGCTATTACTGCTCGGACGCGACGCCGTTGAATGCTGCTGAGGAATTTATGCATGCATAAGCTTGCATGGATCTCCATAAGCACTCTGCGCCACACGGAGATAGCGGCCGAACGCCCAATGTCATGATCATGTTCACCTCAGCGAATGCAACACCTCACCTTGTACCGCTTAAGTACTCGCACGGAGAGAAGTTGCATACCAACTCAACGACAAGACTTGAATCGCGTAGTCGAGGCTGCTGGAACGCGACAGGACTTATGCTGCGGCTGCATACCTGAACGACATCAATCGCTGCTAGCTATGTGTCATTGAATCATGCTTGAGATAACGACAACATATATCGAGAAGTCAAGAATCAAGACGACAGGGTGTGCATACATGCGCTCGATCAAACTACTATAACCGAGCATCGACTGCGGTTGACTGTGCATACGACATCCGAGAGCCTTCGGTCGCCCAATACAGCTTAAGACGAGAGGTTATGTTGAGAGTGCTCCAACCTGACAGCGAAATCGAAATACGTATCAGAACATGGATAATTCGACAAACTATGGCAGTATTGCCGAGAAGGGCGAGCTCTGCAGTGCGCCACCAAGTCGGAGAGAAGGACCACTTCCACACTTAGCGGACTGGATGTGCTTTCTGTCAGACGACATTCCCGTCTCAGCACTCTCGATTCCCGGAACTCACGATAGCTCCGCATTTATGAGTACATGGCCTTTTGTCTCAACTCAGACACTGACTATCGCGCAACAATTGGATGCCGGAGTCCGATACTTTGATCTTCGATGTGGCATCATCAAAGATGAAGTCCAGATGGTACACGGCAGAGCAGTCCTCGGTCTCAAGTTTTCTGATCTCCTCGTCTCAATGTACACCTTCCTCCAGAAACACCCCAAAGAAGGTATTATCATACAATTGAAGCAAGACCGCAAAGACGAAGCCTCAACACGACCATTTTCTCAACTAGTCCTCGACCTCATGCACCAAAACTCCAAATACTGGCGCTTGGAAACCACAACACCTACTCTAGGCGAACTACGCGGACGCATTCAACTACTGCGCCGCTTCTCAACCTTCCAACACCAACAATATACTTCGGGAATCGAAATTACAAGATGGCCAGACAATCCACCAAAACCATTCACAATCCGCACAACCGTAGGTGTGCATCTCACAATCCAAGATCACTACTCCGTCTCCACACCCGAAAACCTACCCTCCTTGATCGCCAAAAAGGGTGGCGATGTAGCCTCAATGCTCATGCGCGCCTCCCGCGACACCGAGCCCTGGCACTGGTACATCAACTTCAGCTCCGCCTTTGAATTCAACATCTACTACCAAATCCCGCCCAAAGACATTGCTGTAGGCGGCTACTCGGTGTTCAAATGGGTGGAAGGAATAAATTTGCGGCTGTGCAATTTTCTAAAACAGAGATTGGGTGACGTGGATGAGCCGCAGAGGTTTGGAGTCGTGGTTATGGATTTTGTGGAGAAGCCGGCGAGTGAATTGGTCAAGACTGTTGTGGAGGCTAACTTTGTGGTGCCGGAGGAGAGGAGAGGGGGGTTGGCTGGTAGGAGGTCAGAGACGATGGTGTTGGGCTTGGTGACGGGTTTGGTATTCTTGGCTTGGGTGTTGTTTGAGTGGTATTTGGGCAGATTCGATCAGGTCGATGGACGCTGGTGTTCGATGTTCGAGAGTGCTTGCTCATTGGGACCTCCCTACGAGGCAGTCGCTTGATTCGAGACAGTAATATTTACATGAATTGTACACAAGCATGCATCACTGTCAACGAAACCGCAGACTTGCCTTCCCTGCTCACACGTTTATGAAAGGTCTGTCACCAACCAGAATTGGAACCCACGTCCCAGCAAAGGCGTATAATGCATTACGCCTGATATTCCCGGCTGCGTACAGTACCGGCTGTTCCTCTCATCCATACACAACTGAGCATGTTTTTCGTGTTGAGTAGGTTGGGAGAAAGGAAGATCTTGGTCGGATATGTACTCTCTTGGTCCGGTAGGTTCAAGGAGAGATGGGCTTCCAAGGCGCCGATTTGTTTGAATGTCTTCACTGCTTTTGATCGAGTTCAAACCTGACGCTTGATATATTGCTATATTGAGATTGTTTGGTGGAGGTGTCGAAGATGAGGATGTAGATGGTTTTGCTGATGAGGGGAACTGAGTATGCAATATGCTCATTTTGCAGAGGTTCGCATGAATGCAGTGCTGTATCTCTGATCTTCTTCTTTCTCGAGTGTTCATTTACGATCATATACTCGTGAATTATGGAGTCTAGCGTCTACTTATTGAATCATTGTAGTCGACTAGATTTGAAGTAATTTCTGCTATGATGTTGTTCTTGCGAACAAACAAGCTCTGCAGTACCCTTCCACGCCTTCCGCTCACGTTTTCTGGACCCTATGTGACAGCAGAATGCAGTCTTCTTCTAACGTCAAGAGTCTCGTAGTCGATAGATCCATACCGATGATTGTTGGCATATCAGCTTGTTGGTTGGCCTTGGCTGAACGGACTGTGGACGTTGCTGCCGATGTTATATGGACTCGGTTGATCGCTAGCTGGAGGGTACGGGCTGGGATGATTGCTTGTGTATGGGCCGGCCTGGTTGCTGGCGAGACTGTATGGTGATGGCTGTAGAGTTCGAGCATCACTGCCGGGTTGATTGTGTGACAAGTCATGCGAGAGGTGCATGCCATCCAACTGATTGTCAACGTTCCGATTGTCGAGATGTGGTGTTTGAGCCGACCTTTCTGGTATCCATCGTGCATTCTCTATGACCCGCTCTTTGGGCCAGCGAAGAAACTCTGTCCATTCCTCTCCAAGAATCACCTCGATCCGTGCAATGATGACTTCTGCCAGCCCTCTGACGTGCCATGGTCGTGGATTTATGCTCGTCAAGACAGCCCAGTATGCTAGGATGATGAGAGCAATGGGTCGTCTCTCGATCAACATGTCTTTGAAGACTGGGGGTAGTCCCACGGCCCACTGGTCCATGAGATATGCAGACGTCGGGTAGTCATCCGAGTGTTGTGATGAAGCTCCGATGGATGTAAAAATGTCTTCAGTCGTCTCCAGACAACATTTGCGTCGCTCTGCGTCGTCTTGGCCGAAAGCTAGAGATCGTACCATTGAGTAGGTAGGAAACTCTGAGGCGAGTCTAGCACGAATTCGATCCTGGTTGACCGACTCTCTGAGGAAAAGCCTGTTGAGCCAAGTCTGGGTCAAGTAGGGCCAATATGGTGAGACGACAAGCTTGACGCCTCGGCTCAATTGAAAGCATTCAACAATCTTGTCGATGGGATCCGTGTCATCATGGTGAGGATTGAGCATGTACTCGGCCAAGCCAAAAGCACTGGTGTGGCTTGAGAACATGATGGCTGCTAGAGAATCTTCTTGACGCAAGTTCGCGATGACGGGTTGAACTTTTTGAATAGCAACGCCTTGCAGGTAGCAAGCTCTGTCAAAAAGTTCAGACCGGGATCGATGCTTTGAGTAGAGGTGCAGAGCTGAAACAGCCATAAAGTTGTGCATGAGAAACTCATAGGACAGGGCTTGCTCTAGGACTTTTTCAAAGATGTCAGCTCGGAGTTGGGGATCTGGAACCAACGAAGCACTGTAGTGATAGATGAAGTGATGATACAGCTCCAAGTCTAGAAGGCATAGCGGCTGAGTCGAGGGTTGGATGATTGGCGGAGTGCCGAGAGGAGTTGATAGATGCGAGACAAGGCTCGGACGTGGACTGGCGGGTTGGGATGCTGCTTGGGGAGCAAAACTGCAGGGGATGTCCAGACGTTGGCAATTGGCACATTGTGGTTTGACCTCATTGCACTTTGTATGTGAGTATTCTCACCATGATTGCATCATCAGAAAGTTACCTTGATGTGGCGAGTCTTGCACTGAGAGCATCCATTACGAGATTTGCGATGAGAGCGTCTCATCGAGGCTGGTTTCGTATCCAGGATGGGCAAGAGTCTCTTCGCGTATCCGGACGAGGACGGGCGTCGTATATCACAAGATGGGGGATCTGGAAAATCCGAGACCACTGACGACTTCAAGACGGCTGCAAGGTCAAGATCAGAAGTCTTTTGGGTCGAATGAGAGATATGGAACGTTGGTGGAATTACGAGGTCGGATACGGTCTAAATACGGCGCATTCAAGGAGGGAAGTGATGAGAGCCGAATGCCAAGGCCAGGGCTCGCTTTGGGGTTTGGCTCGGATGCTTTCAAAGGCTTGAGACAAGAAGATTATTTCCATTCTGTCAAAAGCGATATGGCATCGACCGACACGCCCTCGACAGGCGAAGTGCGCCATCCATTGCCCTTTCCCTTTTCAAATCAGGACGACTCGACGCCAGCTCCGCTTCTGCTTACTCAAGGTGCTGAAGCTTTGGTGTACCGCACCACCTTCCTCACGTCTTCGACTGCCTGCGCACTCAAATACCGACCTGCCAAGCCATGGAGACACCGTACCTTGGATATGCGATTGACCCGTCAACGAATTCTTGCTGAGGCTAGAGTACTGACTCGCTGTCGCCGCGAAGGCGTTGCTGTACCCGCCGTCTTGGGTCTCGACTGGGAGCGTGGATGGCTGGCACAAGAGTGGATCTATGGCAACACGGTCCGCAGAGTCTTGGATTGGGTACATAGAGAGAGCGGCTTGCCTGCACACGAGAAAGAGCAACAAGTACACGACCTGTTGCGAAGAATCGGCAGTGCCCTCGGTCGTCTCCACGAAAGAGGCCTAGTCCATGGCGACTTGACAACCAGCAACCTGATGCTGCGACCCGCAGAGACCGACATCAGTGACGAGGACAAGCAGGTCGGAAAGGCCGTTCGCATTGACAACACCAATGGAGAAGTCGTCCTTATCGACTTTGGTCTCGCACAGCAGACAGTACAAGAGGAGGACAAGGCCGTCGATCTATACGTCCTCGAACGAGCTTTTGCTTCGACACATCCCGAGGTGGAGCAAGACTTTGGCCATCTGCTGCAAGCCTATGGCGAGAGCTACAAGGGTGCCAAGACGGTGCTCAAGAGACTGGAAGACGTGCGCATGAGAGGAAGAAAGAAGAGCATGCTGGGTTGATTTTTGATCACCGACTCTCTTTGGCCACCTGCTGCAACACCTTGACATATTCTTCGACTTCCTTGCAGCCTTCGAGCGTAAAGTCGCGTCTCTTGCCCTCGAAAACCACATATGGCACGGCGTCCACTCCGTTGCCGGCTTGCTCTCGGATCAGCATCTTGACATCCATCAACCCTTCATCTTCATCTTCGGCAATGCTCTTCGCTTCTGTCTCGCCGAGCCCTGCCTCGTTCAACGCTCTCACCAAAGTTTCTGTGGCACTAGGGTGTTTCTCCTCCTCAAAGTACTGCTTGTATAGGCTGTCGACAACCTTCTCCGCTACATCTGCGCCTTTGGTCTCTTGGACGAGTTGAATGACGCGATGCGCTTGGAGTGTGTTGCCTACTCTTCCACCAAACTTGTACGCAATGCCCTCAGCTTTGCCGTATGCTGTCATGAGCACTACGTATTTGCGCATATGCTCTTCATCTCCGTTGAACCTGGCGTCGCGATACCAGGCGTATTTGTCTTCGCCCTCTTGCGGCGCGTGAGGGTATAGCTGGTAGGGGAGATATTTGACCGTGAACGTCACTCCTGGCTCGGTAGATCGGACCTGCGCAAGCGCTTTTGCAAGTCGCCTCCTAGCGAGATAGGTCCTGCCATCGTGTCAGATCAGTATCAAATGGTAGGCGGATCGGCTGAGCAGACCATGGACAGATGGTATCTAGTGTGAACGATATTTGAGATTCGTAACCCATGGTGACGACAATTCCACAAGGCTGGTTTTTCGAATGACGCTGACTCGTGCTATTTTATTTAACCACCTAACAATGACCCACAAGCCGAAAGAGTATGGCAGTCGAGGTGAGTGGGCAGCCGCCGTTTAGATATACCAGCCCCTCCAACGACCCCGCCATCGGCATTAAGAAGCTTTCGAGCTTGGCGTCATGGATGAGTGGACGGTCCTCGGGTGTCGAGAACCGCTCTTTCTCCACCTCGTCTATGCTGGTCCTTCAGACAGCCCTCTACTCAAGTAGGGTCACACACATTCCAGCATTCCATCCTTGCTCCCATGACTATGCTCGCTTTCGGGTTTGGCGGCCATGTGGATTGACCCAAGGCACACCGTTGCTCAACTCAACGCCAGCGTTGACGTTTCCCAGCCTGCATGAACAGCGTCTGCAGCCTTCAAAACGGTCACTGACGGTAGAAAATATCGTAAGTCGAGTCTGCCAGTATGCCGTGCTATATAAGATCAGGACCGCAGGATGCAGGTACGTTTGTTCTCAGCTTCTTGTACACCTGAACAGCACGCCACATACAGCGATATCCGACAATACTCTTCAATTCAATACCATATCAACAAGCCGATCAGAGCCTGGTCTCATCTTCGGTTATCTTTAATCCCCTTCGAGTCCTTCTTGCTTTGGTACTGGTCTTTTCCTGATCAATTCTCACTACCTACCAATATGAAGGGAACAGTCGGCATCCTGCTAGCCACGGCAGCTCTCACTACCGCTCAGATCATCGACAATGGTAATGGAACCTACACCTGCGCTCTTGCATCGGGTGCATACTGTGTATCATCCTCGCTCGAGAGCAACATGATCATTCGCTGCCACGATGGTGTTGGCTATGCCAGTAACTGCGATGACCGTCTCGCCGACAAGACTCCCCTTGGCTCGTCTTACTCGCCCTGCTGGCAGGCCTCGAGCAGATCTGGCAACGCACAGTGTTCGAAGAATGGCATCATCTATCCAGATGGCAACAACACCACACCTTACCCAGTCCCGAACTACCAGACAATCAGTGCCAGTATCTCTAGTGCTGCCACGGCGACCACGAAAGCAACCAAGTGGCCGTACGTTGCCAACTTCACTACAAGCACGACTACCTCGACATCTACGAACACACACACTACGACCGTTTACATCTCAGCCGTCCCTCAGGCCGCATATGTAAACTCGTCATCTTCTTACTACGGCAATGCGACTCTGGACGGAAGCGCCGAACTTGCGGCCGCTGCCACCTCGACAACAGCAGCAGTGCCTTATCTTCCGTACTTCCCAGCCGTTGTCCTTCCCACTTCCACCCAATATACAACAGACATGATCTACAGCTACACAACCGTGTGTCCAGCTGGAGCAACAATCACCGACTCCGCAGGCTCTGAAGCCGTGCTGGCAACCCCCTCAACCATCACTTTGACCACCACTTCTCGCAGCACAATCACCGCAACTGCAATCGTCTCTTTGCACTCACCCGTCTTTGCGTTCGACGCTTCCAGCACTTCAACGACTAGCGAGTATGCATCTGTCGTGACGGCAGTCGCTGCTGCTCCCTATGCCTGGAGCAATGGGACTTGGAGTAATGCTACTACCTTGGCTATTGTGGGTACTGCTGCACCTGCTCCTGCGGCTTCTGTGTCAGCTTATCTCCCAACATTGAATGAGACTATGATGCCGTTCACAGGCGCTGCGGGCAAGACTGGTGCTTCGTTCGCTGCCGCTCTTGTTGCCTTGATGGCTTTGTTGTAAATCGTTGGAGAGTGGCTGTCTAGGATGACAGAAGCCAGGTTGCTTCTTGAGCAAAACATGAGCTGGATCTCATAGTAATGGTTTGGGCGCTGGGATTTCGTCCTTTTTATGTACAATTAAATAGTATACAATATGCAAATAGACTATTCTTCATCGGCTTTTTCTTTTCCCTCAATTAATTCCCACTGCTCTCACTTTGATATATCGCTTTGACCAACACTGGGGCAATCTCTCTTTTACCTAGCAAGGATACATCTCGATCCAGCAATTTCCGGGAAGAAACCCTCTCGAATGGCCACAAAAGAGACGAAACTGAAAAATGAATGCAATGGAGGAAGCCATGTCAAAAACTGTTACCGTCCTGAACTCTGGCCAACAACTATGATCACATTTTGTATATCATCCTTTGTCCAATACATTGATTTTTCTAGTAAGAAGACGTTCAAATCGATATCATCACAGCACTGTGTTTTAGATCTGGGCAATGGTATATGGTCATCACAGCAGTGTTTGTTGTAATGCGTGCTTGAGCCCAAGTTTGTTCCGTTACGGTTGCAGCAAGAAGAAGAAGAAGAGCAATCAAACGATTCAATGCGACACCAGCCAGTAGTTTTTAGGAAGGAATCGGTCGCGGACCAAGAGATTTCACACGTCTGTTTCAAGAACTGCAGGCCAACGAACCGACGTTCTCCATGTGTATTATCACCACTATCTATCATTTCCATGGAATCAATCTCGAATTCTCCCTGAGCATCCGAGACAAACGGAACGATAGCTATTTACAAAACAAACAACAGATATGTACAAGGCTCTCTTTCTCCCACTCAAGAGTCAGGGGCACCTGGCAGTGCGGCTACATCGCCATAGCTAGCATACACTCCATTAGCCTCAGCAGAATCCGCATGAGGGCGACGTGTAATGCGGAATATCATGTCAGTGTGCAAGAAAAAGCCTACACAGCGCTCGACAAATGGCTTGGACAGACTGGCAGGCTGGAGTTCGTAGCGAATAAGAGTCTGTAACGATGGTCAGTAAATCATGGGTCAAAAAGATATTGGTGGGAGAGTAGAGCACTTACTTCAATGATACCCTTGTTCAACTCCATGGTCGCAACTCCTCTGCCCAGACATCCAAAACGTCCATATCCAAATACCAGGCCTACGGTCTCTGACATTTTGTCCACGCGCTTCTTCTCGGTCTCGGAAGCGTCGAGGAGGAGCCATCGCTCTGGCCTGAAGATCTCGGGGTCCACGCCATAGATTTCCTTGTCGCGTTGCATGCCCCAAGAATTCCAGGCAATTTGTGTACCGCCCTTTACGAATTTACCCTCAATGGTCGCGCCCTCTGGCGGCACGGCTTTGGCAAGCAAACCCGTGACTGGAGGATACATACGCAACCCTTCCTTGATACAAGCCTGCAGATAGGGCAACGCACGAGCTTCAACATCGCGAACAATAGGTCTAGAAATATTTCCTGCTGCAAGGGCATTCTTAAACTCCTGCACCAGACGCGCATGAACATGTGGTGTGGTGGCGATGAAATGCAAAGTCATGCGTATGGCCGACGCAGTACTATCACTTCCGGCAGTAATCTGCGTCAACGTCTCGGATTCGAGTTGTTCTTGAGTGAGTCCGCGTTTGATGAATGAACCCAGCATATCGTGGCGCACGACTGGCTTTTCGCCAAATCGTTCGTCGACGCGCTCTTTGGCGAAGCCCATTACGCGACCTAGACCGCGTTTGTCTGTTGATTTGGGCATGACGTGTTTGAGCAGAGGTAGACGCAGGATCTTTTGAAGTTCGGGGTATGCGCCAAAGACTATGATGGCAGGAAGGAATTCTTGGAGGTTGTCGATGTAGCCAAAGGGGTCGTCGTCGTGTTTTAGGAAGCCGAATTCTTGTCCAAAGGCAATGCTCGAGATGACGTCTAGAGTAAAGTAAGAGTAGAGGCGAGAAATGTCGACGGGACGGTAATCCTTTTCCGAAGACACATATTTGGAGTCGATGAGGTCGAAGAGTTGCAATAGGCGATAGTCGACATCGTCTTCCATGTGAAGGTTCTCCTTGCCTGAGTATCCAGTCGACATGCGATTGCGAAGATCTGCATGGACTCCTTCGTCAATCACGGATGTGATGTTGTCCCTGGTCGGATGCAATCGCAAGGCTGTGTACCATTCGCTGCGAACAAAAGGACTACGCACAGCATGCATGCGTTTATACAGCTCAGGGTCGGTGGTAATGAGCATGTTGGGCGACACTCGGGCAGTCGGCCCTGTCATACAGTCAGCATGATGGTACAAATCAAAAAATAAAGTATGCTAAGTGCTGTCGCAATTGGTTCGGCCGGACGACATGTGCTTTTCTTTGACAACAACAGAATCATTTGCCAGCTCTTGTTTTTTGTGTGAAATGGAGACAGCGTGAGATGGAAGAGAACGGCGACATGCGTACTGACCATACTTGTCATTCACTGCTGTAAACGCAATGTTCATCTTCCCTGAGCCATTGGCTCTCAGCAGCCACAACCTTGAGAATCCTGCTACCCATGGTCCCTTGAAATCGCTCAATGCCCAATACTGTTGAACAGTACGGACTGCATAGAGAAACAAAAGACTCAATCCTACAATCAAGGCGACAGACAACATGGTCGGCAGGCACCAGTGGGACAGTACAGATACCCGTCTCACGAACGAGAGTTGGTATTCTTTTCGAGCCTACTGCAGTAGCCCGGACTTTGGTGGTGCACACACCGTGTTCGAGGACCTCTTGGCCAGTAAGAGGTCAACGCAATGTCGCTCGCTTCCTTTAGACTTGCAGGATCCAGGCCTTGAAATGCGTCGATCGTGCTGGCGGCGTCGTTCTTGGGCAAGAACAGGGATGCAGCAGAGGTGAGAAATCAAAGAGCGGTCGGGTTAGTAGGATCGAAGCATCTCGGCGCAAAAAGGGAGCACCGAATATACATATTACCAGCCTAGTCTCGATTATATAGGACCAGCAAAGCATAGGACCTCGGGACGACTCCTTGGACCAGCCCGGATGTCGTACTCCAGGGTTTGAGGTGGACTCTGGTGGCTTGTGGACTACCTTACGACACGCGAAGCGATGTCTGCGATGAACCGATCATCAGCTGTCGTGGCGCCGCAAGTGCATGCGCCAATGCATGTTCTAGCATGGTAAGCGGACGATCGTCCCTGTCACTGGTCTGAGTGTCCAGTCTGGCTGTGTGTGCTGCAACCACTCCATGTCTCGCTGATGCGGGGCCAGACGGGCTGTCGTTGCGAGCTGAGAAGGAATGTGGCACTTTTTGACTCTCGCTTGTGCAGACACCGCAAGACTCGTGTCCAGTCAACGCTCAAAACGGCTGACACGCGAGATAGGGATCCGCAAAGGGAGGGAGAAGTAAATCAGCACTCGATGACCTATTAGTTGAGAGCTCCACAGCAATCAAGTCGAGGACCTCATCAGAACTCAAGTCGTCAAGGTGGTGGGCTCAAAGTCCAAGCGCGACAAGGACTCGGCACGGCTCGAAGGCGCGAAACGAGCGTCTCAAAAGCGAACAAAGCTCCCGCAATCCACGGACCCCCGGCGAGTCAGGGGACCAGGTGCCACATCGCGAGCATTCTCGTCAAGATCAAATCGCGATAGCGTCGGCAGTTGTTCTCTGATCCTTCCATCCTTCTTTTTCCCAAATATCGATTCCCAATCTATCAACGGCGAGAACCATCTTTTCGAATCCATCTCCAGATTCGAATGCATACGACAAGATCGATAGTCCCAAAGCCCTTTGACCGCGTGCTTTGAGGGACCGGAATAGTAACGCCTGTTCTGCAAGGGCTGCAAGTCCGACACGTGGGCTGGGTGCACGATTCGAACTTGTGTTCCATCATGGCCGACGAGCCTTCAGAGGGAGAGAGCATCAGTCTCAACCACGCCAGAGAGCAAACTCTTGAGGCCGATGTAAGAGACACCAGCAGAAGATTCATCAAGGAGATGGTCATTGATCGCTTTGATCATATAGTCATGGAGCGATAATGATTCTGCACTTGGTGATGATACGTGAGTCCACTCCCTCCTCTTCCTTCTTGACACCCATACAAGTGCAAGAAACTAATAGCATCAACAGTCAAAGCACAACCACATCATTAAGCGAATCGATATACAGCTATCGCCAGGAACATGGCCGCACATATCATGGTAAATGCTGCACATGAATGTCCCTTGGATTATCTGATACTGACTTGAGCTAGCTTACAAGGATGGACAATATGTCTTTCCAAACGATGAGGTAAGGTCTACACTTGCATCTATCTGTGCCGTCTACTGACGTGTTATCCGCTTCACAGCGCGAACAAGACCGACTAGGTGAGTAGATTGATGAGTCTCTTTGTGCTGGCATAAGCTGAACGTTGTTCGTAGACCTGCAACATCATATGTGTAATTTGACGTATAGAAGACTGCACCTAGCACCGCTGGAGAAACCCAGGCATGCTCTCGACATTGGAACTGGAACTGGCATCTGGGCTATGGATTTTGGTAAGCCTGGTCTTGTCTTCTCGTGTTAGAATTCTTCTGACACAAGCAGCTGATAAGTATCCTGAATGCGATGTAATCGGCATCGACCTCAGTCCAGGACAGCCTACGTTGTGAGTGATCGACACAGACTGTGAGCTGAAGGACTCGCTGATTTCTTATAAGCGTACCGCCCAACTTGAAGTATATCATTGATGATGCAGAAGAGCTCTGGGTATATGATCATCGCTTCGATTATGTTCATTGCAGGCTCATGGCCGGATGCTTTGCAGATCCAGAGAAACTTATACAGCAGGCATTCGAGTAAGCAGATGGAGAGACTACCTACCTGTCTAGGATACGAGTTGATTGTGGTGTACAGCAACCTTGAGCCTGGTGGCTACCTTGAGTTCCAGGATTACGGACTACCCTGCAGAAGCGTCGACGACACACTGGACGGCACATCCCTGGAAAAATGGGGCATGTTGATGTGCGAAGCAGCTCGAAAGCTTGGCCGTCCAATGGGCACAGAAGTGTCAGAAAAGTACCGAGAGTGGATGGAAGCAGCTGGCTTTGTGAATATCGAGGAGCAACACTTTATGTGGCCCTCAAATCCATGGCCAAAGGACCGCTATATGAAGGAACTAGGCAACTGGAACATGATCAACATTCTGGAAGGCCTCGAGGGATTTTGTCTGGCACTCATGACCAGAGGACTTGGCTGGAAGAAAGAAGAGGTCGATGTGTTCGTCGCCAAAGTATCAGCGGACGTCAAAAACAGAGGCATCCACGCCTACTACCCGATGCCGGTCGTCTGGGGTAGAAAGCCCTTGACAGCGAATTGAATACAGGACGAACGGGGGAAGAAAGTCAATCGCTCGTGATTGGGAGCACCGCACTTGTGCTTGACGAGGAAACGAACATGCACAGGAAGTCAAGGCAGGAGATCAGCAAGAGGACGCAATGGCCAACTTTCTGATTGAAATCAAAACAGACAGCGAGTCAGGCAATCAGTCATTATGCCTCAGCACCAGACAAGTATGCACATATGTGTCCCATCGGCTAACAACACCAAGACACCCACAGAGCCGTTCCAAACCCAGATCAAGACTCAAGTGAGACTTCCTTTCAGATTGCTAGTAACCGTAGGAACGTCTTGGCGTGAGATGATTTGAGGAAAGTAATGAAGTCACGGCTGTGGCTTCCCCGCGATACCTTTCGGAGGTAAGCGCCGATAAGGATGTACCAAAGTGGGCAAAGTCGGGGGTGTCAGGCTGTCTCGCCACCCTCCTGAGGATGAATCAAAGATCAAGACGAGAGAACTGGTTGCTTAGCAATTCAAAGGAAGGCGAAGCAAATAAGAGAATATTCTGACTCTAGGCAGTGCAGGAAAGATTCAGTTGTTGCCACGTTTGGAAGGTTCTGGCACGTTCCGAGGTTCCGTTGCTGCCTCAGTTGGACTGGGTTGCGACAACACGCCGCTTTGAGGCGTCATTCATCATCCAATCAGCCACACTCACTCCCGCCGCTCTCACACGTCGCGCCTTCTCCTACTTAAGCTCTTCCCACCACCATCTTCCACCTTTCCTCCATCTACAACAACCATCTTCCTTTATCAACTCGCCTCTCTCATCAAGGCACACCATCTCACACAACCACATCCACACTTCACACACAGCCAACATGCAGATCTTCGTCAAGACCCGTAAGTAGTCATCGACCCCGCTTCACCGCCACTGCGCGCAACCACCTGCTAACACGTTCACCAGTGACTGGCAAGACCATCACCCTCGAGGTTGAGTCCTCTGACACTATCGACAACGTCAAGAGCAAGATCCAAGACAAGGAGGGCATTCCTCCGGATCAGCAGCGCCTCATCTTCGCCGGCAAGCAACTCGAAGACGGTCGCACCTTGAGCGACTACAACATCCAGAAGGAGTCGACTCTTCACCTTGTCCTTCGTCTGCGTGGTGGTATGCAGATCTTTGTCAAGACCCTCACTGGCAAGACCATTACTCTTGAGGTCGAGTCGTCCGACACCATCGACAATGTGAAGTCAAAGATTCAGGACAAGGAAGGCATTCCCCCAGACCAGCAGCGCCTGATCTTTGCTGGCAAGCAGCTTGAGGATGGCCGCACTCTCTCCGACTACAACATTCAGAAGGAGTCCACACTACACCTCGTCCTCCGCCTTCGTGGTGGTATGCAAATCTTCGTCAAGACTCTGACCGGCAAGACCATCACACTCGAAGTTGAATCATCCGACACAATCGACAACGTCAAGTCAAAGATCCAGGACAAGGAGGGCATTCCCCCAGACCAGCAGCGCCTCATCTTCGCCGGAAAGCAGTTGGAGGACGGTCGTACGCTCTCTGACTACAACATCCAGAAGGAGTCGACCCTGCACTTGGTGCTCAGACTTCGTGGCGGCCAGTAAGGGACGGGCAATGAGTCTTGATGATGTCTATTGACGATGGGTCGGCGTTTATCTGCTTTCTATTACCTTTACTATGCCGGCAATGAAGCGGCTGCTACGACTAGCGTAGCCAATCAATTTTCCAGAGAGCACTTGATGCTCTGAATATCACTCTTCACCTACCATATCTTGACTTGTGTGCCTATGTTGTCGTGATTGACTATGTTGGCTGCTGGGGTTGTCCCATTACTTGTGCATGACTCAGGTACAGCACGTGATGCGATGGCATTCTTTGCTGTGTTTGACTGAGACGATGACTTGCTTCTCGCTCACTCAGTGTCATCCGGAATGTGGCATGCCGCAGTGCTGAGACAGCGAGAGCGTTATGGTGAGTAATGGTGGCCTACTTCTTCCATGTCAAGCTGGAGCTGTATCCTTCGGCAAGCCCATCAGCTGCGTCGCAAGCTGCAACAACCAACAACCTCTTCCACCCAGACTCAACTACAGACATATTCAAATCTCCTCTGCCCGCTCATCGAACCTCCAAGACCATCTCTCAAACGCTACACGTCCGACACTCGCCTAGAAATTCACTCGACAACCGCCCCACTGCTGCGAGTCGGCCAGCATCCGCTCACGGCGATGCGCTTCTGCTACCCGAGAGGAACGTCGCATTGAAAGAGCCTGCTTCGCCTACTATTCCGCCGAAGAAAGCGTCGAGCGAGGTCGCTACCAGAGACTGGCGGTACGGCCCTGTCACCATTGAAAGCATCGACATGGAACCAACTTCTACCAAGCTCCCTTCGACCGGGCTACATACCAAGGCGGCATATGTGCCATCGACTCCCAAAGCGACTGATGTAGGCTGGGGTGTCGTACATCTGTACAGAGATTCGCAAGAGACGGCAGCATTGGACTACAAACACGCCAAAGATGATGTCGACTTCGACCCACAACAATGCACCACTCTGTGCATCCTGGCCGTGCCGTCGTGGATGATGCCCTCGGACCTTCTAGGTTTTGTTGGAGACCAGGCAAGAGAAGATGTTAGCCACTTCAGACTCATTAGGACTGGTCGAGCCAACAAATACATGGTCCTCATGAAGTTCAGACAGGCCAAGAAAGCAAGAGAGTGGCAGAAGCTGTGGAACGGGAAGCTGTTTAGCGCTATGGAGGTGGGCAATCAGAAGTCTGCTGTCAGAGGATCTCGGTTTGCTGACATGCTTGTAGCCCGAAAATTGCCATGTCGTATTCATCAAGTCTGTCGAGTTTCTGACTCCCGACTCGGATGCATCTGACCCCGCTGCATTCCCTCACAACACTCAGGACCCCTTCACCAAACCCTCGAACTCTCTGTCCGCCAAGCCGCATGCACCACCGACGCCATCTCTTGTCGAACTCCCTACATGCCCGGTGTGTCTCGAGCGCATGGACGAGACCACCGGTCTCTTGACCATTCTGTGTCAACATGTGTTCCACTGCGCCTGTCTCGAAAAGTGGCGCGGGTCGGGATGTCCTGTGTGCCGTTACACACAGTCACCCTCTTTCACCTTCCCTTACCCCCGACCGGATCATCCTGATGTTCATACCGAAGTCGAACCTGCTTGTACCGTCTGCGCGACCACTACGAACCTATGGATATGCCTGATCTGCGGAAACACAGGTTGTGGTCGCTATGATTCAGCACATGCGTTTGCACACTGGGAAGCCACGAGTCATTGCTATGCCATGGACATCAATTCGCAGCATGTCTGGGACTATGCCGGCGATGGCTATGTTCATCGCTTGATCCAGAACAAGCCCGACAGCAAGTTGATCGATCTACCTGCTCGACGCCATCCCAACGCCGCGTTCCATGCCGAAGCAGATGACAATGTGCCACGAGAAAAGATGGAGAACATGGCTAACGAATACACATACCTCTTGACTAGCCAGTTGGACAGTCAGCGCCGTTACTATGAAGGCCAGCTTGAGCGCGCTGTTGACAAGGCAAGTATTGCCTCGGCCAAGGCAGAAGATGCTGTTAGAGCGTGTACTGCGCTTGCCGAAGAGATGGCTGCTCTGCGCGTGCAGAACCAGGATCACGCCGTCAGCGTTACGCGTATGGAGAAGAGTGTCGAAAAAACCACCTCTCGTGCCGAGAAGTTTGAGAAGATGGCTCGCGACATGTCTACTCAATTGCGTGAAGAAAAGACGATGAACGAGGGCTTGCTTCAGCGCATTCATGCTGCAGAAGCGAAGGTCAAAGACAGCCAACAAGAGACTGCAAAGATGAAGTTGGAGAAGGCAGAATTGGAAGAGATGAACCACGACTTGACCATGTTCATCAGTAGCCAAGAAAAGGTCAAAGAGTTGCAAGCTCAGGGAGAGGAAGTCATCGATGGGTCTGCCTTCGCACCGGAGCAACAACCGCGGCAAGGTAAAAAGAAGGCCAAGGGAAAGAAGAAGTAGCGGTGAATCCTTTCAAAGTATTCAGCTTGTCATGAACCATTTTTACACGGCGTTGCGGAAGGGATACCCATGGGAAAGGAAGGAAGGATGGCAGCAACTTGTTTTCAGCATGCATAGCTATTCCGAAGTAGCTCAGAATTTGAAACACGAAATCTCGTCCACATCTTCTGGATGCAGATATGCCCGTAGCCAGTCGCGTGTAACTCTTGTTGGTCGTACAGAGGGACAACGAGTGGTCAAAACGTGGCTGAGGACGACAACTGGCGCCTTGCGGCAGTCAGCCAAACGATTGCCACCGCATGCTGTCTGGAGCTTGTCAACGACTACATGCCAATTTGTCACTTTTGTGATGGCTCCAATCCAGGACGCTCGCTTTGCAAAAGTCTAAAAACGAGTTTCCCTTCGCCAGAGGGAGTGCAGTTGAAGTAATGGCAAGCACGAGCGACTCGTCAATGCAAGATGGGTCAACCCTTTCGTCTTCACCGCCTGTTGACCGCTCCTGCTTCGAGCATCACATCACCGAGGCATTCAATTTCTTTGCATGTCGCTTTTCGGAACAAAACAACAATGTAGTGCCCGCCATCATGCACGCCGGATCGCCAGTGCAGCATAACTCTGAACACTCAAAGAGCAATCAGCTGTTCACCCTATCTGCAAGGCCGGCGTCAAACTCGAAAGCGATTTGGCCCGTCAATCACAACTCGCCTGTATCCAACGAGACTTTTCTTCAGAATAAATCAGGGTTCGCCACAAGGACAAGCAATATGGAAAGTCTCTGTCGTATTCTTGCCTGGATGCAACTTGTCAAGGTTTCCCTTTCAGCATTCTCGGTTATAGCTGGGCTGGTCTTTCGGCACCTACCATAAACGATCCTGCGGCACGTAAAGCCCCTTTCCAAGATTTTTCGCCTGGAAGAACATACTCTCGGTCCCTTGGTGCCTCGACCCCTCCTCGCTCTTGCTCCCCACCATCTTGAGAGGAGACGGAAGCAGGATACCTCGTGCTCAGCGACGTCAAATGTGACCGCCAACGCACACATACTTCCGATGCTCATCTCTCGACCCATTGGAGCAATGGGTTACACACAACCAGACTTTTGCTGGTCTAGCGAGATGACCGACATCTCACAGAGTCACTGCCTCTAACTCACGGTATGCTTTGATGGCCAATCGAAAAACCCAGAACTCGGTCTCCATTACTTTGACAGACTCTGGGCCTTTCCACCGAGCAACGTTGCAGAGCGCGAATGGGACAGAGGGCTGATCTGTGAATCATCTTCATCGAGTAATTACCGTCTGGTGCAGTAGCCCCGCAGAGCACCCGCTCCGGCTGCCATCTCATTTGGACCGGTGAGTCTGCGGTTCCTTCCATTGATCAAATGCCAGTCAATAGACATTCACATGATCTTGGTCCGGCTTGTTACCGAAAGTTAGAATGGGCACTCTCCGTTTTCACTGCACGACACTTGCGTCTAATCTAGGGGTCGCGAACTCGACCACGTACCTGGTGCTTGTGGCTCTCGGACGAACATGTCGCGCATTGACGTGGTATGTGTGAGGCAATTCGGGTCTCGCCATCGGCATGCACCACGCTCGCTGTCGCACAGGAGCAGACGCTCGAGCACACATCCCAGGAGCACGCAGGCCCGCTCCACTACGCACCTCATTTCCCCTTCTTCGGATCTTCGATAGATGTCCCAATGCGCGGCATGCAGCGCCAACACATCGAACAAGATTAGGGAGGGGTCCGGCGAGCCAGCTTGTCCTCCCCCTCGTCAGGCTTTTGTCTTGTGTTGTCGTTCCCACAATGAACGCATCTGCAATGCACGACGGTATGTCCGTCGTGCACGCGTGTGAATGGCCCGCCCTTGTTACCGTATCTCTGGACCTCTCGCCGAGTCTTGATGCTGTGCTATTCAACGTCACTTCTTCGAGTCACTTCTTTTTTTCGATCGTTCCCCCTTCTATCTCTTGGAGACCGCCTCTTGTGTTAAAAACTGCCTGCTTCTTCAACCCTATATATGTCCGGTGCATACTTGGAGCGTTGATCCAGTTCTCTTCTTGGGCATCAATACATTTTGCGTTTTTTCCACCTGCATTTATCTTCAACATTCTCAATTTCTGGGTTCGTTGTCGTTCAGCCATCAACCTTTTCTGCGGTGTGACATATACGGCACACTTCTTTTTGACAGCACGCCTCTTCTGCCAAAAACGACATCTCCTGCCTGAAACTTCAAGCCACACCAAGCAAGCTCATCTCCTTCGAAGACTCTACAGCCCAGCATGTTCTACACAATGTATCTTGATGGTGAGTACTTTCAATGCACCCTTGACATGTCATTTTCAGAGACCCGTCGAGCCTATAGCATTTCCATCTGCCACGTGCCGCCAGCAGTCGCTTACCGATGTCATGCACGCGATGGATCTGCAAAACTCATTGGAGGTTCTTGACGGCGAGCCTGAGGCAGCACTGCGTGCCAAGTCCCATCATAATATCTCTCCACGAAGCATCCACCAGTCTTATCATAAACCAGCATTCAGACTGACAACATATGACACAGGCCTCTGCAAACGCCGACACTGGCCTCAGCCGATGTTCCAACCTTCGGTTACCCGGCACGGCTATACCTGCGTTGTCCGCGTCAACAATCGCGAATACAGTACGGATGGTCAACATTACACGACTGAAGCATTGGCCCGTGACGCCGCCGCCACACGCGCCTACATGATCTGCCGCAACTTCTCTGTCAACGACGGCATGTATCCTGGACAAAAGCCAGGCTCCGGCACTGTTCAAGGTCTTCCCGTAGCCATTGGCTCAGGCCGCAAAAATATCAGCGGTTCTACCCCTGGCTCCAACGATCAGAGAAGGCGCCTAGGTGAATTGAGAGAGGAAGATGAGGATGAGAACAGCAGCTGGACTTCTGGCGGCTCGAGCCCTAGGAGTGTGGATTCTGCTGTTGCTGGCATCAGATCTGTCAATGCTGACACTGTCAAACCTCATCATGCCAGACAGACCACCTGTGCCTGTCGCCGGGCTCCGGTCTTGCAACAATACCCTCGTTGCCAGTATTGTCTTCGTGATGCTGGATGGATCTCTTTCTAAGACTGCTCCATATCTGACCTGTACGACAATATCCGCGATTGATGATGGGAAACATCGTTTACGACAGTACTAGACTTGACGACGCTCACGAAACATAGCTTTTACGACTTTTCTTATCTCACTTTTTTTTCCCTTTTCATTATATCACTAATTGGTCATCGTCCATCGCTTGCGACACACCAAAATATCGTCATGCTCAAGATATCGCTATAGGAACACAAAACAGAACTTGGCTGTGAAGGGGAGAAACAAAAACATGCATTGGCCTGGTGTTATCCATTCGTTTCATTTCCTCCTTCGGCTCGTTGCCGTATATCTATCAATTCCTTCATTCACCCTCTCGAGGCCTCGTCACATCTTCACCTTTTCATGTCTGCACTGTGGGTACACGGGTGATTTTATAAGCCATGAAAATGCCACAAACATTTACGTATCGACAATGTGTCGGTCCACAGAAAGCAAGTCTGATGTCGTGAATGTCCACTCCTGTCCAACCATGTGTGAGTCAAGTGTTCCTTTTTTTTTCACTGGCAATGTTGACGCACGAACGTGTGACAGCTGAATCATAGGATGCAATGATTGTTACGAGTACCTGCTCAGAACCTTGAAAAAAAAAAAGAAGTAAAATGCCTTTGCTCGCCATCTATGATCCAAAACCATGCTAAAATGTGAAAAATGCCTTTTTGTGCGAAGAGAAAAAAGAGAGAGACTCTGATATCACGATGCTGGAAAACCCTAGATCAAGGTAGTCCCATGAACAGACTTAGCATCTTGGGGTATGAAGGTGTTCCAAGTCCTGGGTCAATATTAGCTCATCGTCAAAAAGTTTTGTGAATCTTTGTTTATATTCTTACCGGTGACGGGGTCCCAGCCCTTGACTGCCGAGAATCCTTGTGTGCCACAACCAGGATTCGTGCCATTGACAATATCATTCAACACCTCAGGATGCTCATAGAGTGCAGGGTTAACAAAGCCCAAAGGTCCTTTGCCAGCAGCAAGACGCTCTTCGACAATACGGTTGATGATGGAAGCAAAGATGGGTGCGGAGCCAGAGGTGCCGCCCTCGAGGATGAAGCGGCCGGCGTTGAAGATGCCAAAGTTGTCGCCGTTGGCGGCGACATCGGGGATACCGCGGCCATTGCGGTTGTATATTCCGCCGCCTGTGCTGTTGTATTGGCCATTGGTGTAGTACTTGTATGGCGGCTCGTGGTCGGCGAAATAAGTCTTGACGGCGGAAGCTTGGTAATCGGGCACATCGAAGAGGTTGGAGAAGCCGCCGCCAGACGAGTAACCAGATTCAGGGTCGTTGACTGCGGACTCGGGGTCGTTGACAGTTTTGCCGGGATAGATTTTGGTGCCGCCGACATTGGTGAGCCAGGGGCAGGAGTTGGGGTATGTGGGCGAGAAGACGGTAGCGTTGGATCCCAGGCAGCCGTTGATTGAGCCGTCTCCTCTGATACCACCGACACCAGTATCGCCTGAAGCAACGATGACAGAAACACCTTGGAGGCCAAGCTTGAGCAGCTCATTGCATTGACGCTGCTGGTAGTAAGCAGGCAAATCTTGTTCTTGTTCACCGTACGAAATGGAGATGACATTGGTAGGCTTGTAGACGCCACACTGGAGCGAGCCCTTGTATCCGTTGCTTGCAGGATCGGGGTACTTGGGGTCGAGAACTGGATCGTTACCAGTCTCGCCATAGGCGGAGTACGTGCAGTACGAACCGTCAATGGCATCGAAGAAAGTGTTGAACAAACCAGTAGCGTTGGGGTCGTTGCCAAATGCGTAATAGATGTCGTCGGTCTGGTACAAAGTGGTGGTCTGAGGATAGACGAGAGGGTAGGCAATCTGGAAGTCCAAGTCGCTCTCACCGCCAGCGAGCTGCAAGCTGACAGGCGCCTTTGCGCCATCAATCATGTTAGGAATAGGATGGGTGCCGTTAGGAATGTTGGGCGTAAAGTTTCCGAAGAAGCGATTAAGATCCTGCTGGGCGTAGTAGTCACCTTCCTCGAAGATACCAAGCGAGTTGTTAAGGTTAACTTTGGCATAAGGGTCGTTGGGAGCGATCTGGTACAGTGCCTGGATGCATGCTGGTGTTACGACCTGATCACACGTGCTGAGAGAAGAGATGTTCTTGGGCATGAAAGGCGCCGATTTGCGGGCCGGAGATCCTCTGAGAGCTCTCTTTGTCTTCTTGGGACCGCGCTTGCGAAGGTTTGCACCCTTGACACCAGGGGAGATGAAGTCGATGTGCTTTTGAATGTGCTTAGGAACATGGTACTCGTCACATGCTGCAACATAATTTCCGGTGGCGCTGTGCTCAAACTCATGATATTGAGCATGTAGCAGGTCCTCGACTTCCTTGGTGGTGGCATCAAAGGCAAACCATGCCTTGTTATCAGAGTGGGTAATCCTGCGGTCAGAGATGCCATTCTTTACGAGCCAGTCGCGAACAGCTTTCAATGTGTCGTTGGAAGGTGCAAACTTGGCGATAACCTCGTCGGATGTCCAGTGCTTTCCGAAATTGGGAGACTCGGGGTGCGAGCTGGATATGTTAGTCTCGTGCTCATATTCGGTCGAACACATCTCAATGGGAGGCCAATTGGACTTGCCAAGCATGATGTTCGATCAGGATATACACTCACACATCCATAAGATACTCGGCACCGCTATCCAAGTTCTGTTGTTTTAAGCCGACGCGGACAGGCAATACAGTGTCCTTCTCCAATCTATCTCTCTTCATCCACTTGGATGTGACAAAGCGATGAGCAACATCACGCTTCTCGTGGACGACATGGGTCTCGGGGACAGGCTTAGCAGCAGCAACGGCCAGTAGAGTGGCCAAGAAGGCCGAGGACGAGACACGCATAACGAACGAATGTCAAGACAAGCAACGAGTGTGGTTGATACGAAGCGAAAAAGCGTGGGAGTCAAGCATTTTTAAACAACAAGCACATGGAGCGAGATCGACACTGTTACGGGGGGCGGCGGGAAGAATAGGCGTCGTCTGTGAATGAGATCGTCGTTTGCGCCTGCAGGTCCCACGCAGCACACTACTGCCAACGCGGCACCCATATTGGCACTACGTTTAGTATTGATGAGAGACGCGATAGGGATAACACAGGGGAGGGTTGGGTGTGTAGGTACGAATCGTTTTTCTGTTCCACCCACCACAGATGTTGATTCACAGCGCGAACAATTGGGCGTTTGGAAAGAGCGAATCTTTTTTGGTCTGACGTTTGTGCCTTCCAACTTGGGCTTGGCGTCATCGTATTCCCAGCCAAGGCCAACCTTGCCTGCCACGAAGCATCTCGTGCTGTTGAGCTTGTCGTGCATGTTACCATGTTTGAAAATAATATCCGTGTCACAAGCGGACACGGGGCATACTTTGAGACGAGGGAGGATGATTGACCATATATCAAGAACGTGGATGAAAAATATCAAAGAGGGTATCTTTATGCTATCGTGCCTCATTAAAACGCCGAAATACGCCGGGCCAATCGACGGTACAATACAGTCAAGTCCACTGTAATGGACATTCTCAAAAATCATCAACGTACCAGTGGCAAGAATGTTTGCGGCAAATCTGGCATCGTACTGTCAAGGTCGGTCAAACTACTGTACTGCTTCTGAGCATGCTGGAAACTGGACATTGGTCCTGTGCTTCGTGGTGCGCTGCCGGGTGTAAAGGCAAGCTTTCCCGAAGTGGGCGTTGCGTTCTGCTGCGTATGGTTGAACGCGAGACTGGGATCAGGTATGGTGGAAGAACCATCAGGCACATTGAACGATACTGAGGCAAAAGAACGACCCGAGCCAGCAAAGGTCAGATGAGGCTGTGTTGCTGGCGGTCCGTCTACGTCTGTCTCCGCGTCAAAATCATCATCATCCGCGCCGTCCGTTTGGAAGTTCGGTTGTGAGAGAGAAAGACGTGTGGATCGACGCTGTCCAATTCTCTGCTCTGAGAATGGATTTGACAAAGATGAGCGTGGGCGTCTTGACTGAGACGAGCGCAGCTTTGCCTCAGAGAAGCGTTTCTTGGCTGCAGACGAACGAGCAGATGTATGAACTTTTTTGTTCACACTTCGGGAGGATGACGTCGACGTGGCCTGTGACAAGAGAGTATCGACGTCTACCCCCCTCCTCTGGCTGACAAAATTTAGCACTTCTGACAGACTAACCGAGTCCTGTTGGAGAGTAGGCAAAACGTGACCAGTCGACTCCCTAGTGGAGGCTGGAAGCTTCTGAGAAGGAATGAAGTCTGGAGATTCGCTGCGATTTGCTGGATTTGGGGGAGAAGGGGCTTCTGCCAAGTTTCGAGAAAGGGAAGGTGATCTCGCCAGGTCTCGAGAAGGAGAGAGATACGTTTGGTCTCGATGTTCTATTGGACTGGGCAGGTCCTGACCAGGCGACTGTTCTTGATCGTTACTTGTGGACTCATGTTTATCAGGTTCCTTGTTATGACTGTTCTCGCGCACGACATCATCGTCCGGGAAGTCAAGGATGCTTGTGATAGTATCGTCCACGTCCTCAAGGATGACAGAAGGAGCGAAGCTCGCCCTCTTCGTGGTCCCCGGTTTCTTGGCACTTAGCTTGATTGGAGAGTAGAACCCGTCAAACAAGGCTTGCGTATTGGGCAATGGAACTTGTGTGTCAGTAGTCAACTCGGCATTGAACTGATGGAATGGTGTGATCGTGTGTACTGGACTCGATGGAGGACTTGTGACCTGTTTCGACGGCGTCTCGAAAGGCAATTCGACTCTCTCCTCTTGTGGCTGCAAAGGTGAAGATGCATCGAAGAGAGCACGATGAGCGTCTTGCATGGCTGCCTGAGTACTGACGTATGGCAGCTCATCCGCAAGATCTTCCTCGGGCTCTGCCACGTCGTCTATGATAGTATCTTCCATAGGCTGGTCAACTAGATTGCCAGTGACTTCCGACAAATTGCTTCCTGTTGGACCGAAGATGTGTTGATCCCCTTCGTTTGGACGCGATTCAAGATCTTCTCCTTCATACAGATTTTCTAAAAGAGCCTCTCTTCCCTCGGCTTCTTGGGAATGTGCCTTGCTAGTTTTTGATCGATCGTTCTCTATATCCACATTCAGAACGGCAGTCGAGGCTGGCGGTGGTTGGTCGCGTGCATTGGCATCCGTTCCTGTATCCTCAGCAGAGAGCGCAGGCAGGGAAGCGTTGTAATGATTGAGAACATCAAAGTCCATACCAAGAGATCCTTGCCCAAAAGACATGTTGATCGCAGGTGCATAATCGTGGTGTTCGCTTTCAGGCGATTGCTCTGAAACAATTGCGGTCGACGGTGCAAGTAACGGCTTCGGATTTGGGACATCCAGAGATGACTGGAACAGGACATGATGCCGTTTCTCGGGCGAAAGTGGAGTGCGGGACTGCCTGCTCGTTGTGCTGGGTTCGATGCGCACTCTTTCAGGCTCGACAGACACGGCCCTTTGTTCGACGCTTGTATCATTGGGTGGTTCGGGTATCCTTCTCGGCTGGGCGGCATTCCTTCTGTATATGAAGGGCGAAGTGGTATCGAAAGTGGTCGCAGTCTGGTAAACTCTTTTGGTTGGTCGCTTATTCTTTTTCACGCTTGGGAGCTTGTGGGCCGAGGAAGGGGCTTTCTCGATCTTGTTCAAAGAAGAAGCGGGCCTTTGCCTCAAAACAGCGGCTTTGCTTGGAGAAAGGTCGTGTTTGGAAGGCGATGGGCTAGGAGATATGAAGTCTGTATCGGGTATACGGACTCTTGGAGAAGACAAGAAACGAGACGGAGCGGTGGAACTTTGTGGCTGGTTCGGAGTGTCGCGAGACTGGGGTGGGGCCTTGTTGATAGCAACGAATTTGGGCAGAGGCGGTAGCACAGTGGTCGGAGCCGAGACTGCGGAGGACGGAAGGTTGAACCTCAAAGATTTGTTTGTGGCTGGGCGCGCAGGCTGAGGAGAGGGTTGTGGACGGCTAACAAGTTTTTCTGACAGGACGGGAGAAGACTGGCGGGACTTGGATGGCGTGAGAGCAGGTTCAGGAGTGACAGACTTGGGGCGCAAGTGCTCGGGTCTACGACGGATGAAGGAGTCTGCGGTGACAGTGGGTGGAGGCGAGACGGGTTGGGCGTCGGGGCTCGAGAAAAGGTCGTGACAAAGAGACAAATCTCTGTCAGCAGGGAAGGGACCCTTCAGTCTGGCAGAGGGGATGTAGATGGGCTGGCCATTGAGGAAAGCGTGAGCGATGGCTTCGATGCGGCGGCGTTTGGCCGAGTGGAAGTCGTCGTCCAGATCATCGTCAGAGTCATGGACCAGGACTTGGTCAGGATTGTCGGGGTGTATGAGGCAAGCTTGTAGGGAGGGCTTCTGGTAGGCAGGCAGTCGCAGGACGTGGGAATCGGAGCAAGGCCACAGCCAGCGGCGTGGAGCCATGAGCGAGATGGCGTTTACGGCAGGAGCGACGGCGGTGGTTGACGTGGTAGGTCATTCATCCTCTTGCCATGTGCCGGCGTGTGGACCGGCCGAGTGGTGTTGGAAAGCACTGACAGCTATGACAATTGCTGGCTCGACAGCGACACGACAGTTTGTGCCTTGACTGCTTGTAGGAAATGCGGACCTGCTAGAAAAAGACGGCCGTCGATCGTCTCTGGTACATTTGGCGGTACAGGCGCAGTGATTGGCTGGGGCTCGTGGTTGCCGTGGGAATGCGTGTTTTGCGCAACAGAGCTCGGGCGTCCCCACAGTCGTTCATCGCAAACATGTGCCAACTTTTCGGGTCCCAAGTTAAAGCGACCAATATCTCGATCCCATCTGGCTCAATACACTGTATATCCTTGGACTCTATCGCATGACGACTTGATCCAGATCCTTCTTCTTATCATGTCGGCCCATTGACACCTGCCCATACCCGCATTCTTTGGCCATCATCTCCTTGTTCACGTCACAAACAACCATCAAACATGTCGTCTCAGGTCGCGCCATGGCTCGAGGACCTGGAAGAAGACTGGGTCGAGCCGCCGTCACTGTCAAATCACACCACAGACCACCAATCTGCCACTTCCGCCAGAACGAACCAAACTTCGTCCAGTCGCATCCCGCGTAGGAGTAGCGGCGCATTTTCGATAAACAGCAGTTCTGTCAAACAACGGAATCCCCTCAAGGACCTGCCTTCTTCTCAGTCCAATGTCCAACGCCAGCCATCAGCATCTTCCGTAGTCCACCACGACTCGGTCAAGCGCTCTCCAGCAAAACACCAGACTCTCGAGTGGAAGAAGCGCCTTGTCCGCGGTGAAGTTGGCTACGGCGACCAGACCGACCTGTTTGGGCCCTCCGGCCTCGAGAACATCTTCTCCCCAGCTCGTCCCACCTCATCCAACAACCGCCCGACCTCATCCAACAGCCCCTCGAGGCTCTTACAGAACACAATCATGCCTCCCTCCAGTCCCCCACCATGGCCCTCGCAAATTGACCCCTCTCAACTAGACTCGCCCGATGCACAAGGCACGTGCCAACGAGAAGTACACAACACAGACTACACCGATCCACAAGATGAGAGTCTCATGCGCTCGCCCAATTCTCCCAGCCAACTACACGTCGACCGCTCGGCTTCGAAGCACCAAGGCAATCGCACTATCAGCGCTCATACCGATCTGTCAGGCGAGGGCTTTAGTCCTGTCTTCTTGTCTAAGCACACCAGCTCCACCGGCGCCGTCAGCTATGCTCCCCTCGATTCGCGCTCTGCCCCTGTCAGCGCTGATGCTTCCGTCAACGGTCTGGATTCTGAGCTTCCTTCCACACCTGGCTTTCGTAAGAACAACAGCGACACCGCCGACAATATGCCTAGTGTTCCAGAGGTCTCTCTTCCAGATGATCTACCCACTGGCACCCCTCCTATTCCTAGCTTCTTGAGCATGAACAGGCTCTCTCCTTCGAGCCCCACCAAAGTAGAGCCGTCATCTGTCTACGACCAAGACTCGGCCATCTCTCCGCGAGATTCTAGTCCGGTCAGAGCACCTGCCACCCCGAAGTTGGGAGGTGTCGAAGAGTCCTCACTCCTGAGCCCACCTAAGAGCAGGCCTTCCCAAAGCCCTTTGAAGCTGTTCACTGGCAACTATGACACATTCACCAACAACAAGTTGTTCAGAAGGATGAGTCAGTTGGAAGGTCTAGATCCCGATCACCCCTTGATTTCACCTGAGCACCCTTGCGACAATCCTTTTGACGAGACGCGGTCTAATACTGGACGAGTCGCCAGCTCAGGTACCGTCAATACTCAGAGACGCCGCCCATCTCAGCGTGTGGTGTCGAACCTGAGTAGTTTCGGTGAGGGTGACCTGGATGAGCACGACTTTGATGCCGACGTTTCTATTCCCACTGGCTTGGATCTGGATGCAACTTTCGAGTCTACTGAAGGCTCGCCACTCCCAGAAGCTGTACCACCAGGCAGCACTCACCCTTTCCGTTTCCACGTCGAGACCGCACCTCCAGTCGAGTCGTCCCCCGAAGTTAGACCCTTCAAGCTGAAGAGGAAGCTATCAAAGAGAAGCAACACAATCAGGTCAAGGCATTCAGATGACGATCAGGCACTAGAGCAATTCCCTGTGATTGATCCTTACAATAACGAGTTTGATATCAGGGAGGGAAAGCGTCCGCAGAGCTCTCCTGCAAAGGCTCCTACTGCCAAACGCCGCCGCACTCTGATCACTATGGATGGCAAGCTTCCAGAGCTCGGCGAAGGCTCTGAGATTCACATCAAGGTTGATGCGCCAGTTTCAAATGACGAGAAGCCTTCAGAAGCTACTGCACCTAGTATTGTCAGCGCAGGAAGCAGAAGGGACGTTACCAGGCCTAGAAATCCTACACCCAGCCAGAGGCGTCGCGAGCAGATTCAAGCCGAGATTAGTGAGGCGACGTTTGAGTATCTATCAAACTCACCACATCTTGAAGCTATCAAGGAGACCATTGAAGAACTTTCAGAACTACCAGCCGAGTCCGTCGACGCCGAGAAGGCCAAAGCAGTCGCAGCCGACATAGCAGCGTTCACTTTCGAACACTCTAGAGAGGAGCCCGAGAGCATACGCAAGCGCTCGTTCACCACACAGGATTTCCTAGATGAGGCAATGCATATTATGTCTATAATTCGGGCAAAAGGACGACCACACAGTGGCTTGGACGATGTTGAAGAATCTAGCGGTGAGATGGACGTCAACACTCACCTGCATCCTGATGACCTTGCAAGGCAAGTCGGATCTTTGCGTATTTCACGACCTTCTTCTCGGGAAGGAAACGAATCCAATTGGAGACCTCGGAGTCAAGTCAAGCATGATCCAATGGTCGCCAGCCGTTTGGAGCAGTTCCGCGAGAAAGACGGTCTCAATCTTGTGGACACATCCCTTCGATCGCTGAGCATCAACGATACTTCAGCTGTTTGTTTTGATCACGAGGATGTGTCGACTCGAGACCTTGATGACGCGCCGATCATTGAGCCCGATTGGATTCGTGGACATGTCCGAGCATACTCGAACGCTTCACAACAAGGAGGCCAAGCTAGCCCGACCAAGTCACAGCATGGGTCGCATCCATCTCTCGACTCTTCAAGCGGAGCACGCACAATGGGATCTACCTCCTCCAGAGACTGCGTAGCAAATCTCTCGCCCGACAAGGTTGCTCACCTTATACCTGAGCAGATTGCGGGAATGACCTATGACAAGGAAAAGCAGATCTGGGTCAAGGCCAAGCATCTCAGACCCCCGACATTTGACTACTATCACCAGCCGAGTAATGTCAGCAGCGAAGATGATCCATTTGCATACATTCCTGACCTGACTGTCGACGAGATCAAAGAGATTCAGCGCATCCAACAAATGCAAGCACGTCATCAAGGTCTGACACAGCAAGAGCAGTCTGAGTATGAGGAGTCCGGGCAATACACAGAACTTCCGCAACAAGTGCCAGATCGCTCACCTCCACAAAGACAAGAACCAACTGGCTCCAGACCTACTACTCGTGATAGCAACGCACCTCATCCGTTCACGTCAAGCACTGCTCCATCGAAGTATTCCGGCTTTGCTTCTAGTCAGCAGCAGCAGTTTGACACACGTGCTACATCCTGGAGCAATGACGAGTTGGCTAGCATAGCCAGAGCTAAGCAGCAACAAGCACAGTCTGGCGATGGCCTTCGTGACCTTGCTACTGTCAACATACCTCAGAACATCTCGGAGGAGACTGAGGTAATCCTCGATGATTCTATCACTGCTCACGATGAATCTTTGTTGGACGAACTTCTTAGTGAGGATGACGAGCTCCCGAACGAAGATTCGATAACGGAAGAATTACCCGCGCCTAAGCAGCGTGGAAGTGGTATTCCTCTTCCATCCTGGCCTTTGCGTTCTCCTCAGCCGGCACGTCGGGGTGGTCTCAAGAATTCGTCCCTGAGAAGACAGACCTTCCAGCGAGGTTATGCTTCTGGGCAAGATCAGAGAGAGGTATCTTTTGTTGCAACTTTCCCAGACAAGCGGACAATGAGCGTTTCTGTGGTTGCTCAGCCTGCGCCTACAATGGCTGCACCAAACCAAGAGTACAGCCTTTCTTCTCCTGCTCGTATGGATGGCACATTCTACCTCAGCGACCTACCCGATTTCACCGTTAACGACGTGGATGAGGAACGTCCATCTGAGAAGGCCTTGGCTAGACGAGTCGCTCGCACAGACCTTGGAGACAGGTATGCCATGGCCGTCCAGAGTCTGGTGAAGACGCTCACAGACGTCGAGCCTGATGAGCCCTACTGGGAGGACATCAAGCAGCTCAATCTTCGTGATAGAGGTCTCGATTCTGTCCACAACCTGGAAGACTTCTGTACACGTCTTGAAGATCTTGACCTGTCAAACAACAATGTTGCGCATCTAGAAGGTGCGCCGACTTCTATTCGCAGGCTCAATCTTCGCTCAAATGCTTTGAGCAGCCTCACAGCTTGGAGCCACATGATGAATCTGCAGTATCTCGATATATCCAACAACCAGATTGACAATCTAGGCGGATTATGTATGCTCATCCATCTTCGGGAACTACGCGCTGACGACAACCAAATCTCGACTCTCGACGGTATCATGAACATGGATGGTCTGCTTAAGCTTTCCGTACGTCGCAATCAGCTTTCGAGGGTTGATTTCGAGGGATGCCAATTGGCCCGCCTTGAGGAGCTGGACTTGAGCAGTAACAAGTTGTCTCGTGTCTCGGGCATCCAGGCGTTGTCATCGTTGAGTCGTTTGGTTCTGGACGACAACAAGCTTGAGTACTTCTCGGCGGCCAAGGAAGACACTGCCGGCTCTAGATTGCATTGCTTGTCCTTGCAGAAGAACAGAATGGCCGCTCTCGATGTGTCAAGCTACACGAATCTGCGGTACTTGAATGTGGACGAGAACAAGTTGTTGACTGTCCAAGGCATTGAACACTTACATCATGTCGACATTTTGTCTATGCGCAAGCAAGATCTCAAGCAGGCCGATGCTCAGCAGCTGACTATATTCAATCAACGAGTATCTGCTCGCTCGTTGTTCTTGTCCTCAAACATCATCCCCACTCTTGACCTGCCAAACTCTTACCACAGTATCCAGAACCTGGAGATGGCATCTTGCGGGCTACAAGAGTTGCCGAATGATTTCGGTCTCAAGTTCCCCAATCTGCGCACTTTCAACATATCCTTCAATGCGATAACAGATATTCGCCCACTACTCAATATCACAAGATTGGAGAAATTGCATGCCTCTGGTAACCGCATCGCACGTCTTCGCAAGACAGTTGCCGTGCTGGCACGCATGCCGCACCTTCGGAAAACAGATCTCAGAGACAACCCTATCACTCACGGCTTCTATGCGCCCATCTCTGTGGCCAAAAATGCCGTCAGCACTGTTTCGAATGACGAGGAGCCATTGTCGGAAGCACAGCTGCAGTTGCAGATAGCCATGTCACATCGTCTGCCTAACGCCGATCACGCAACGGATACCGAGCATCTCGCTCGTCTGGACGAGGACACCAAGCTACGACGACGTGTCTACGAGATCCTTCTTAGCAACGGTTGCAAGAACCTGGCTACCCTCGATGGGTTGTCGTTTGCCAAAGACAGAGCTTTGATAAGAGATGGGGTGTGGGAGAGATTGCTCAAACTAGGAGTCGTGAAGAAGTCGGGGGCAAGAGGGGAAGAGACTCAAGTACCGATGAGTTAGGAACTTGTTGAGTGGTCGGACTGAATGGCTTGATGTTAAGATTTGACGACTTGTACGAAACTATTGCATTGCGGGACCAGACGGAGTATAGGACAGAGGGAATTATTGGTGTTTTGTGGTTGCTTTTTCGTGTATCGGTATCTTCTTTTATTCGACAGTCATACCTTGAACAAACAGATCTTTTTACATATCATTTTTCCATGGTTCTCGGTCCCTCACTCTGTTTTTCTCTCGACAAGTCTGCGAACCTCTTGAAGTGTCGCTTGTAAGAAGTCACTCGGTACTGATTGAGGATGACGCGCAAAAGCTTAAGTCACATCTCTGACAGGACAACCCTGGCTTGAAATTCTTCCAAAGCCATCGCAAAACGAACTGAAGCGAGAAGATTTGTATAGTCATATTAACGTAGCGGTTTACCTTTTGCATAAGCGTCGAACATATCTGATCGAGAACAGAGACACGACATGAAGCAACCAGATGCTTACAAGTCTGAGCCGTAGGCGGATGAAAGCATATTGACTTTTTCTCTTTGCAGATAGGACAAAAGGAACCTCTTTAGGATAGCAAAATTCCGCCCGTCATCTCGTCTAGTACGTACAGCAAAATGCACCGGAGATGTCGAATCTATGCCGAGCTTTTTTTTCGTTTACAGATAGAAGAACATTGTTGTTTTGGTGAGAGGTTTGCTGTTTCCCTTATCAGAGCTATACCATTGTGGAAGGTTAGAGCGGCGATCTTGGGCGGGAGCTAACCTCAAACACCGCCATCTTGGCTTGGCAGGCCCTTGGCAGTAACGACATCGCTGCGATCGACCTCTTGCAGTCTTTGGTTTCGCGACTGCAGAGATAAGGACTCTGGGGTTGGAGTGTGGAGAGCATGTCCAGTGCCATGGACATGGTAGAGATGCGATGCTGAAGTGCTCATTGTCGTCGATGCTGTGGTTTTGTTACTCTGCGCCATCCACGAGGTCCAAGACAGTACCCCTCAAGGACTGTTTTTCCAGGATATCTGACTCCCAAACCGGTGTCTTGGACATGCCACGAACAATACAAAAGTACTTGAGCACTCATTGGTTTCCCCAGACTCGTATGGAGATCCTGATAAGAGCCGCCTTCCATCTTCCAAACCAGCGGCTCTTGTTCACCTCCAGGAATCCCGAAGCAATAGATATGCATAAATCGCTAGCGGGAGAGGTTTCAACGACTGCTTTTCGCTCACAACCACTTAGAGCTGCGGATTACTCCCGCGTAGAGAAGTAGAGTATTTTTATTCCTTGGCTCGCATCGGTTTGGTGGCTGCGATGAGCCGTCTTTGGAGACATGCAAAGATAAGAGCTTCAACAGTGTTTGGGTATTAGGTAGATGTTCCGATAGCACTCTGAGCTGCAATGTACATAAAGTAGCACAGAGGTTGCTTCCTTGGTAAGGTCAGATCCTGCGGTCCATACATTGACATCCTCTATCTGCTTCTTCAAGCTATATCCTGACCATGTCGATGGCCTATCCCTACAACCAACCCTTGGAGGTGGTGCATAATGCGTACACGGCTCAGCAGACCACAGAAATAGCGTCACGTATGGGAGCTGCAAAGGCCCGTATGCGTGTCGACAGGATTCTCACAAGCTCTTTCATGGCAGGAGCGATTCTCGCGTTTGCTTGTGCTGCGGTCTCGGTCGTCAACGTGGCTCCCTGGTACCAAGAGAACGCTCCGGGAGTGATCAAGCTGTTTGCAGCTCTGATCTTCCCTTTCGGTCTCGTTGCCATCATCTTGACTGGTGCAGATCTGGCTACAGGCAGTTTCATGGTAAGGCTTCTTGTCGACACCTTTTTCTCCATTGCCTAGCAGAAAGATCTGACGTTTGTTTTCTACCCACAGTTTACCACAATGTCTACACTCCACCGCCGCACCAGCATCCTCCAAATGCTTCAACACTGGGCCCTCACCTTCATCGGCAACCTCGCCGGCTCCCTCTTCGTCATGGCCCTCATCGCCGGCTACGGCGGCGTCCTCTCCGACCCTGCCTACGCCTCCCAGACCATCAAATTCGCCACAAAGAAAGTCGTCTCTCCACAATGGCACCAAATCTTCCTCCGCGGCATCGGCGCAAACTGGTTGGTCTGTCTAGCCTGCTTCCTGGCCTGCGGCGCCCGTGAGATGGTGTCCAAGATTATGGCGATCTGGTGGCCAACATTTGCATTTGTGATTTTGGGATTCGATCACGTAGTTGCGAATATGTTTTATATCCCCATGGCGATCTTCTTGGGGGCCCCGCAGATTAGCGTGGGTTTGTATATTTGGAAGAGCATGATTCCGGCGCTGCTGGGTAATATTGTGGGTGGAGGCTTGTTTGTTGGTGTCGTGTATTGGTATTTATATCTGGCTGGCAACGCTGAGCCGGTCTTGGTTGACGGGAACAGCTACGGGGGTCCGCCGATGTCGTTGTTTGGGGTTAACGCTGATGCCGAGGAGGTGCCAGCTCAGGTATCTCGGAGGGAGTCTGATAAGACGAGTATGGCTTGAGATACGACGTACGAATTGTAGATGGATTTTAGGATAGTAACAATGATATACCGATGAGAATATTTGATCCATCGTTCTTGAACCATTAGGCATTGAGAAACGACTGCCTACACCTGATTCGGTCAGAGCTATTTCGTGGTAGCCATAAACATGTCATCTGATGTGGTCTCTATAGCCTCTCAATCAATGCGTTCGTGCTGAGCCAAGAATGGCTGGGCATCCTCGTCGTCGCTACCGAGTTCCCTGGCATCATTATCATAGCCCGTAGGCTTACTTCTCAAACCAGCCATAGCCAGTGCATCGGCCCTACCCTTCTCGGTATCAATCATATAGATGAGAGGAATAGGCAGCGCGATCAACACAGCCAAAAACGCGAATGCAGGTCGGATCGTGCCAGCAACGTCCACGATCCATCCTACAATGGCCGGACCAATGGCTGAGCTACCTTTGTCAGTCACAGCGTAAAGAGCATAGAAAGCCGCTTCGCTGCCTGGAGGAACGAGTAAACCGTAGAAGGATCGACAGTACGAGGAGAGACCGCCCATGACGAAACCGTGTACGACACCCAGAGGATAAATCTCCCAAGCTTGTTGCAGACCTCCGACGCCCCATGATTGGACAAAGGGAAGGTAGCCGATCAGACCGTAGATGGGAATTATCTCCATGAGCAAGACACATCCTATTATGGTTTGCTGTGTGTGCAGACGGAAACGGCGTGAGATAATGGGCCACGTGAAAGCGCCGGCAATACCAGAAGATGTGGCTGTGATAGAAAGGATAGCGATTTGTACGGTGCTCATCTTGAGTTCGGTCCTGGCGAAGAGGATGGCCGTGCCTGATACAGTGGCGATAGAATCAGAGAGCAGGAACCACGCAATCAAGAAAATGACAGTTTGACGTAGCTTGACCGCTTGTTTGACAGTTTGCCAGACAGATGACCACGCGAAGACGAAGTATGCCAGGACTTGACCTATTTTGCCATGTCGAGTATTGAGGCCTTTGAGTGGGGGTCCCGGGCGATCACGAAGCCAGAGAGCACCAGGAATGGAACCAACAGCCCAGCATATACCCACGAAGAGCAGAATTATCCTCAGTGGAATGGATTGGGAGGAGAAATTGACCTTGCCCAGACCAAAGAGCAGTCCGATGCTACATATCTGTACAAGCACCGCGGCGATGTAGCCAAGTCCTACGCCTTTAGCTGAGATCTTGTTGGATAGGGCCAGGGCTGGGGACGTTTGCTTGTCAGCGTGCTGTCCTCCAGGTGCTGGTGAATACAATCCATCGGGTTCGACCATGTCGACAGTTGCCGAAGGAGAACCCGCTTGTTGCTCTGCGAGAATAACAGATGGATGGTTGCTGGCCAAGAGCGGAAGGAAAGAGTTCAACAATACAAAAGAAGAGCCCAGCGATGCAACCCCCAAGATGACTAGGACAGGTGCTAAAAGGTATACACTCGGAGAAACGACAATGAACAGCATGCTCGAGATGGATCCGATGCATCCAAATGCTAGAAGAAGCTTTTTGCGATACGTTCCTGATGCAAGTCAGCGATGTATAACTTGAGATGATGCAGCATATAGCCTACCATGATCAGCGACAGAACTGAAGGATATAAGTACAATCGCTTGCACCAAGACAGCTATGGAGAAGGTGTACATGGCAAACGAGGCTGTCGAAATGTCTTTTCCAAAAGGTTGGACTACACATTGACTTTCGTTCTTGTCGTTGGTAGCACGACTCACAGCTCGCAAGAGTAGATGTGAGGTTTCAGCCACAGCGGACTTTGGCTTCACACATGGAGTGACATGGTCGGACCTTAGTACACCTCGTTCTTTCGCAAGCTGTTCTAGAGTTACTGGAAGAAAAGAACCTGGAGGCTTGTTAGCATTATCGACGCGTTATAGATATGTACGCATTTACCAACACCAGCCACGGCGAAGATCTCAGCAGCCAGGCCGTAAGAATACCATCCTTTCAGCTCGCGGTCGCTGGTAGGTGCAGTGTCTTCGTTCTCATATCGGCGAGGCCTGCCATATTCGTTGCTCTCACTACCTCTCTGCATATTTGATCAGACTGGAAAACAAGTTGTTTTCGCGTTCGAGAAGAAAACATGACGCTGTTTCCTTGTCAGCATTGTTCGGGTGGGTCTTCCGATGCTTCCGATCCAAGGCCCACCAAAACGCGTCAGGAAGGGACAACTTCGCGCCATCGCCATGATGTTTGTTCCTTTCAAGACGGATCATGTTTTCGCAACATTGCTTCGCAGAGCGCTACAGTTGAGGTCGCTCGACCGCACATCCAAAGATACAAGCAGCACCTGATCATGTTGCCCTCGAATCTGCTAGGGACTACAGAGTGGAGCCTGACCGGTCATCCGCACGCGCGGTCGATAGTGTCGCGTCTGTGGAAGATAGGAACCCACACCAATTCAGCCTTGCACAATGTTCCATCAATAGACAGTCACGCCTGGAGTTTTAGGCAGGCTATCCCAGCCTCGTCGGCTGAGACAACCACTCATGTGCTGCATTCGTGTGGGGTGAAGGATGGACTACCACAGTGCATCATATAAGCCAGTCAAGCGCCACAGTCATATTTCCAGGCATCCTGCTGAGCTTTCCTGCTGAAAACCAAATACAAAGCGTTCGATACGACCAAGGCTCAGTACTCGATGGTCTTTCTGCGATTTCCAGAATGAGCCATCATGGTTCGGCGAAGCGCGATCGTTCTTTCAGGCGGGACGACGTTTCTGAAAGAATAGAACTATTCCGTTCGCGCTCAGCAGGGCGAGGAGAAGAGGTTCATGTGGAATTTGATCATCCTCCCGGTATCCCGCCTCCACCACAGATTCATGTCCAACCACCACTTGATCCAACCTACGTTCAGATACCGCCTCCTTTCGAGCACGGAAGAACAACTCATCATGGAGGAGCGACCAGATATCCTACAAGAGAGGATTATCATGGACCCCACAGATCACGGCAGCGAACCGACAACTATGTACACATCGAACATGAGAGGGGTCATGGTTACGCGATTCGTCCATCGCACGATGACAGTGGTCCAATGCCCAGTATCTCTCAGAACTACAGGCCTTCACATTCGCGTCCCGAGGCATACACAACTTTTACACAAATGCCAGCGCAAATGCCAGATCTGCAGTATACCACCCACTCCAAACCGCTTCGAACCGACTCGCATCGCCGCGACCGTATCCACAGCAGACACGATGAATCGAAGATCCCTCACGGAGGCAGTGGAGGAGATGGCGGCGGCGATATCCAAACATCAGCGGTCGAAAAGGCGGAACCGGATGCACCCACACTGAACAAAATCATGATATGTGTGTACCGAAACAGTAAACGGCAATTCGTACAGAAGGAAGTATGGATGTTGAAGCCAGACCACAAGAAGGACATTTTCCTGGAAACGTCTGAGTATCTTCGTAGAGACCCTGCTTTCCGCAAAGCCCTTCGCACAGATGCTGCTTTCTTCAAGGAGATCAAACAACGGTACAAATATCAGTTGCGAGGAACTTTCAGACGGTATCTCAGCTTCAAGACCGTGAGCACCGTAAGGGTTCTGGGAGTACGTTCTGATGTACACCTGCGACCATCGCCTGACTGACAGTGCCTACAGTATGGAAACAACGTATTCGGACTGGCGGATATCAGTGAGAAAGTGTTTTCCCCCGTCTTCATGCGAGCATACAACAATCCCAGGCAATCCCTGATAGACCGCAGAGACAATCCAAGGGATCCGAAACTCGAGTTCAATACCTGGGTCGGATGGTTCTGGCTGAAACGTCGAGCATTTGTTCTGGACAAGAAAGTCGACTTGGCCATTGAATTGGTCGAGGCTTACGATCCGAATCGCGTGCTGGGTGGGATAGCCATTGCACTGACAATCTACTTTACTCTTACGATCACATGGCTGGCTCTAGGTGGTGATCCGTCATACGTTGCCGGCGTCATGTCGTTTGTTCTCTCTATTCTTGCAGGTGAGTGTTGTCCGTTTTATTCCAGTAAGTATACACGCAGTACTGACATACCGAACAGTCCTGGTTGGCTTGACTGGCCTGTACGACTGGCTAGACCTAGGCCACATGGGTGGTGGCAAAGACTTCCTCGTTCTCGATGAATATGAGCTTGATAATCTGGACAAGGACGGATGGGGCGGTCCTCTTTGATACTGTCGACGATACTAGAGTTGATCGATGCCTGACTCCTTCTACAATACTCGAAGAGCTCCAGATACTGACATGCATTTCGATTTTTGGAGACTTCCCGCTACAATACCTCGAACCCACAAGCTCTTCCATACACCGTTCAAGTTCGAGAGCATAACAGCTGGAATAATTCATCCTCCACTTCGCCATGCAGCTACACTGGCATTGACCAAACCCGCAACCACTCTCAGCCAATTTTCTGCAGATGCAACAGGCTCTCTGATTTCTGGCTGCCTGATTGAGTGTCTGGTGATACCTCAAAAAGCTCTTGGCTTGTCAAGGTCACCGAGCTTATGGACATCCATGTCTGGAGCTACATATCCTGATCAGCACAGCATGACGCCACTCCTCACCTTGTTGTGGACACTCACAGATGGCCAAGTCCGCAAGACTTCGCTCTCCGAGCTCCATTCACCAGAGTTCACTTCAATCAATCAACAACAGGCAGCAACGAGGTGTACCGTGTTTGTAACCATCGACTGTACAGTGGGGCCTCTCACCCCGTCGTCTCCTGTTTGGACAACCTTCGTGCAACGCGACGAGGGACATTGGAAGAAGACAAGATGAGATGGCGAGAAGTTATCGTTTGCTTGTCTACAAGTCAAGCAGTTGTTTTGTAATCAGTTGCACCTTTGTTCATGGAAAGACTCTTGTCAAGGTGTTGTCGTGATGCATAGTGTTTCTTGCAACAGATTGATGCAGTGTAGATAAATCAGGAGTCGCTCAGACCTCTCTAACTCAAGACGCAAGAATCTGGCAATGCTCTTTGTTGCTTATGCATGTAAAAGCTTTAGTCAATTATTAAGAAAGCATCGTATCATCTCGAAATATATATTCTGACAACCGTCCTATCGCATGATATTCTTAAGGTAGAGATCATTTCCAAAGAGGGCAGGTTGCTTAGTAGATCTCAGTGTACATTTTCAGCGATTGCAAGTATGCTGTGCCTGTCTATAGTCATTTGATCAGACGCCAATAGGGAGGATGCAAGCATAAAGGGAACGCCGTATTGCTGATCTATAATGTATTATTTTAGTGGAAGGCGGCATGTAGATAACATGACCACAAAAAGAGAAAAAGACAAGACCCAAAACTCCATCATAATCGTCCGACACATACTTAGAACAACTTGTGCTCAAGTGTCATGTCGTTCTCAGGCTCAAGACCAACGCAAGCACGGAAGATATTGACCAAAGCATTTCTCTGCTTGCTCAGGGCATTGACGACAGGAGTACCAGGAGGAGTGAGAGGGGCCTTGAGCATGTAACTCAATACACTCAAAACAGAGTGGAAGCCCTTAAACTCTGCATCGTCGACGCCGTTTTCTCTCCATTGGACTCTGGTCATGAGCTCAGCGATCAAGACCAAGTCGATGATCAGCGGCGAGGCCAAGAGCGAGTCTTCACAAATGTTGAACATGTTGATGGTCTGATGGCCTCCCATAAAGATCTCAGCGTAGTACTCATCCAGAGCTCTCTTGTTGTCTCCAACGCTGGGCATGTACTTGATGACGACGGTGTGATCGGGGTGTTCATCCTTCTCGTACAAGATGTGGTTGGCGGCAACCATGTCATCCACGACATTGGACTTCGAAATCTCCTTTGATCTGAATTGAGAAGGTGCCGAAAGATTTTTGCCGTCGTTGTTTCCGAGATGGTTGTAAGAAGCCAAGGACTTGACTTTGATACCTGCATTGATGAGGAAGTCGACCAGGGCTGACTTCATCTTGGTCTGTCCGGACTTGAAGTCATCACCGCCGATGAAGGCAGAGTGCTTCTCAGCCAAGGCGATGACACCGGGAACAAAGGTATTTTGGGGCGAACCGTTGATGAAGGGTGCGTTTTCGAGGATACAAGCGGTTGCGAAAATTGTGGAGGGAGCAATCTCGGGGTGGCCCGTAGCGATGGACTGGAGAAGGTTGTCTGCTGTGTCGTTGACACCGGGAAGGATGTCGGCGTAACGCTCTGTGTTGGCAGTCCATTGGACGATGATCTTGTCAAGGCTGTGCTTGGACTTGAACTCGCTGTTATCCAGTTAGCATTATTGACAGACTTATGGAAGAACGATGCCTTACCGAATATCTGCTCTGATCTTCTCAAGATGCTCAGTGCATGCCTTGGAGCCCTCAAGGATGTTGTCTGCTCTTGACTCTTGGTTGGCAGCGATGAAGTCGGGGTAGTAGATACTGGGGAGGGGAACCATCTGTGCCATTTCCTTGCGGACCATTTGCTTCAAGGTAGGCTCAAGGACTCCAGCCCTGTCCATGGACTCGGCAATGTTCATACCGCTGATGTCCCAACCCCCGATGACGAGCTCGTTGGGGTTGACCATGGGCAGAAGCTCGTTGAAGGGAACATAGATCTCCTTGCTAGTGTCTGAGTCGGTGCCGAGCTTGACTGTTGACGACATGACCATGGAGCCGTAGTAGTTCGCTGACTGCTTGCCCTCACGGGTGTCCCACGAGAGACCTTGACGGTTGGCAATGATACCAGCAGTCACGGTAGATCCGTTGTTGCCTGGATGTGATCAGCGAATGTTCGGTCTAGATCCAGCGTCATGCTTTACACACCTCCCCAACCGACAAGCATCATGCCGACTCTGCCAACTTTGCGTTCGACCTTGAAGTCATACACAGTCTCCTTGGGCGTAGCAACATAGCCACCGTTGGATGACTTGGTCACCTTTGTTTGACGGTAGACATACTTGCTGAGGATCGCATCATCAGAGTAGGTGACGTTTGGAGACTGGACGGTGAAGAGGGGAGCCTGAGCACTGCTCGAGGTAGTACTCTCGGTCTCGTTGAGGTAAGGAGCCATGGTGATAGAAAGAGGAAGGAACAAAGATGGAATGTATAAAGCGACGGAGATACGAGACTGAACGAGTCCACTTTATCCTATTCACTTGGGAATGTGGTTGTATAGACAAGAAAAAGAAAGGAAAGCCCATGAAAGTCGAGTTTAAATACCTTCATTGCGGAACAATGTAGTGACCGTAACGGAGAGGGAAGCTGCGGCCAAGGTGTTCGCATTATTGTTTGACCCCAGATGGACCAAGATGGAGGAAGTCACGGATCATCTTGAAAAGTCCGGGGTCGATAGGGTGGAGAGCGGAGGTCACGGAGGCATGGTTTCGCCGTACGGAACAAACACCTAGCCACGAGCGGTGAAAGGGAAGCTTGTCTGTATGTGGCGTACGATCATGTACGACGTGTGGCTGTCCTTCGCAGATTGCTGAGGTTTGATGATAAGACCTCGAGAGCCTATTGATGCGTTCGCCAGAAGGAGAAGGCGCAAGTAAGACGTTGCTCTCATATAAGAGCTGGACTCAGTCAACACACCAGTCAATACGCCCATCCTGCCTGAGGCTCAAGAAATTGTCAAGACTCGGCCGAGTAAACAAAGCTCCCCTGTTGCATCGGATCCAACCGATTATTCGGATCGGCGTGTGAGCGGCGCAGACTGGAAGAGACAGGGAGAGGTGAGACGAATCGACAAAGTCAAATCATGAAAATGACGAAGGGCTTCAACTCCTGGATTTACAACTACAATGGTAAGGCGTGATCCCAAGCTCCAACCTGTTGAGAGGCCCCTTAGCAACAATGCGAGCACGTTGTCTGGTATGGTTAAATGAAGTTCACACGGTCAGACAAGTCGTTGTCACCATCTACGCCTGTGGCTGCGTGGAAGAAGGTTTGTCGAACAAAGGCAAAGTTTGGCAGCGGCAGGTGTGGGACCTGTCGATCTCTTGCTGTCACTCGTCGCCAAGGATTGCGAGATAGCGGTAGAAGGCTGCATCTGATACAAGCCGTCCTCAATTGACAGAGAGAGCTGGCAAATTCGCAATGGTACTGCTCATGCTGGGCTATTCTGCTGCAGAGCGTGAGTCGGCAATTTGGACAAGACTGCCTAGAAGAGAAACATGTGATTGTCTCGGTCGAGGTGCAGCCAATCGGTATGCGGGACCCTGGGGTGCTCTGACCAAGACGAGAATGCTCATCTCCTTTAATTAGTGAACCGACCGCCGAAAGAGAGCGACTAGAGTCGAGCGAGCGGGTGCTGCAAATTATCTTCACGAGCGTCTGTGGAGTCTGGCGAGCGATATGATGATGGCCACCGATGATGGTCTTGGTTGAGGGAGGATCTGGGCATGTGGAAAGACAGTCGTAATTGCACTAACTCCTGGGCGTCTGCTTGCACTTTGTCTTCCCTTCTCTTCCTCCCTGTCGCGATTTCCATCTTTTCGTCTTTACCACTGTCTTTTACTGTTGCTACGGCTCTTAATATTCGAACATCCATTCATTTAGTGTTTTATCGACTCGCCGCTTCGAGGCATTTAATTACAACTGCGTGCCTTCGAGACCTCTGCAGCCCCTGGCGTCTGCTGCGTTGTTCTCTCGTCTGTTGATGCTACCACGAAACTGTCAACGGTCCGGATCAGGAACTGCCATACAACAAACAAAGTCTCTCCTTGAACCGGTTCGGCAATTGTAGGATTGACCCCAAAGGAGGTCGACTCTTATCGCTTTCTTATCCACACAACTGTCGGCTCTGTTTATTCTTCCTGAGGTCGAACAAGCGACACCTGGAACCATTTCTCAAATCTAGACTCGACCCTCACTGTCGCCAGCAGCCATGGAGACCGAGCGACCAGTGAGCATCTTGCCGTCGATCAAATGCTCCGACTGTGGTGCAGAGATCCAGATCTCTGCTATGGGAGAGCACGTGTGCACATCACAGCAGAAGGAGGATGAACCGTCGCAGAAGCCCAAGTCACCAGTCGCATCGCCAGTCACATCACCCTCGATAGAGACGCAACCGACGCCCTTACCGCCCATGAAGCAGAGCTTGAGCAGGCCTCCCTCGAGACCAAACAGAAGTCCTCTCCCTCGCATTGATCCTTCAGTTGCAAGTGAGTACCGCAAAGCATGGCTGGCAGGGGAATGATAGCTAACAGGATGTAGACAAGCCGTACTTTGCGAGACAAGAACTGCTCTCGCCAGAAGGCTCCAGCGGCTCAGGACACCGTACTCCTCGAACGCCACACACAGGCCGACCTGGCCGCTCTCCTGCAATGCGCAGCGTTACCAGCCCCAGTCCGAGACTGCCACGAGAGCCGTCGCAAGAGCTGACCGGAAACATGGACTGCGCTTTTCCGCCCTTTCCCACGGCAAGATCCAAATCAGCAGCGAGAGTCAAGAGCCCAGCACCTGATGCATACTACGCACCTCGAAGCCCCATGGGCACCGGTGGTGCCAATGTCGTACGTAAGCTGGACACGATCGCTCCGGGACCTTTCAATGCGCCGGCACGCAGCGCATCGCGATCGCCTTCTGCCAATGCGAGTGCTCGTGCACCTCCAGCCATCACTATAGACCAACCTCCGGTCGAGAGGGCAGCTTCGCCTGTCTTCAGATCCGCTTCGCCTGTTAGCTATGAGAGACCTGCTTCTACTCCAGCAAGATCTGCCTCTCCTCCTCAAGTCCCTGCTTCGCCTACCTTGTCCACGGTTTCCACGGCTTCGACATCTCCCGGTGGGACCAACCGTGAAGGTCGCCCCATCCCGCAGCGTCCTGTCAGACCAGAACCGCTGGATGGCTTCCTTGCTATGCTCAAGAGCGAATCCGAGGCCGCCGGTCAACAGTTGTCCAACATGACCATCCGCTCAAACACTTTCCCGCTTCCCCCATCCAAGCCAAAGTCTCATGAACCTGGCTCTGTTGTCAGAAGTCCTTCGGCGCCGCCTAACAGGCAACGACGACCCACCATCTCTGCCCCTTCGCAAAGCGCCCCTGGTGAATCTCTTCCCACCATCTCCACTACCGCCCATGCATTGCCACCGCTTCCCACCATCTCTACTGCCGTGGCTCCGGCACTTCCCCCACTTCCCTCGGCAGCCGAAGTGCAAAAGCATGCCCACCCCATCGTACACGCTCCTTCAGATTCAGCATCTTCAGCTTCATCGACAAGAAGCTTCAGATCAGATATCAGCCCTCCTGTCTCGGCGACATCGAGCGTCTCAATGCTCTCGTCTACTCTTGGCGACCTTACTGATCCCTCTCTTGTTGTTGCCAGCCTGCAACTCAGGAGCAAGCAGACCAACCGCTTGAGCCCAGAAGACGCTTTCAAACCTACCTTTGTCGCTGCTGAGCAACAGCAATCACCAGTGTCGACCGACGAGAGGCTTGACAGCCCGACTGAGAAGATGGACCACTTCCCACTCAACCCTCCTCGTGCATCTGCCGACTTCCCAGAGTCACCTGTAGTTCCTGGGTTCCCTCCTAGGCGCCCTCAAAGTCCCTTGTCAGTAACATCTACACCCATGACATCGCCTCTTACCGAGCACGGCTTCTCCTCCAGACCGACATCTTCGAAGCGACCTGGTACTTCGTCCAAGCACATCTGCAGAGGCTGCAGCGAGCCTATCCAAGGCAAGTCCGTCAAGGCTGCGGATGGTCGTCTGACTGGTCGCTACCACAAGCACTGCTTCGTCTGCAAGACTTGCAAATCAGCCTTTGCGACCGCCGATTTTTATGTCATTGACAACAACCCGTACTGCGAGCACCATTACCATGAGCTCAACGACTCGCTATGTGCCCATTGCGACCGTGGTATCGAGGGACCTTACCTTGAGACCCAGCAAGCACAGAAATTCCACCCTAGCTGTTTCACCTGCATTGACTGCCACAAGCCACTCAGTGACGACTACTTTGAGATCGCTGGCCAGGTCTATTGCGAGCAGCACGCCTTCGCGGCCGCCCACCGTCAAGAAGGACTTGGGCCAAAGAGGAATATGGAGAGAAGAACAACTCGCTTCATGGTCATGTAAGCATAATCGAAGCTCTCCTACCTGCAACGAGCCCCGACCCCTACCAAGTTGCGGACGACTGAACGCGACCATGCTGCCATGCACATATCTTTTCCATCTCTCGAAGCATGTACAGATCACAGGTCGACCGAATCTTTTTCCTCAATCTGGATGTGTTCGTTTGTTCGCTACCATTCTTCCATTCGCTTTGAAAATACTTGTTTATTTCGGAGATACCCACAACATTATTGTATATACCTTCTACATGCCAGCTGTAGCTGTAGAACAGCTCGTGCGGCACAAAACTTATCTACTTTACTCACCTACAAACAATTCGACGTTCTTACTCTTGTTCTGTGAAATCTGCTTGAGGAATACAGATAATCGGGTCTCGACTTTCCTATGATTGGCTTTGACCCGGCCCATAGCTTAACATTGCCCTAGGAGCTAGATAGTGCAAGCGTTTTGGCGGCATGATCCGATGCAGTGGTAGTCTTGACCCTGGGAGTATCACCATTCATGCAATACCCCCACAGGATCACAGTCATGCATGCAAGAAGGGTCTCGCTCTCCTCATTGCCAGGTAAGCAGACAGTTCAACGACAATTGAGCAAAAAGACGAGTTCCTGGTCCGTGGAAAAAGCTCGAAGCTTTCAAGATTACACTGCAATTTGCCGGGCCGCTCGAGCAAGAGTCATGTTTAACGCAAGCGAGGATCTCTCTTTCTTGCTCGGCCAAGAGGGAAAAGCACGGGTGGTGGCTGATTGTCTCTAGTGGTTAAGTATTTCACCGGTGGCTGGGCGACCGTTTTTCCTATGAAGGGAAGTGCCTCACGTGGAAATGGTGGAGCGAAAGAGCAGTCAGGACCAGTGACATGGTTGAGCAATGGCAGAGGAGCACAACAGGCAAGCGAATGGACCATGTGAATAGTGGCATTGATGTTTAGGCGCACAAAGGGCGTCAAGTAGAGTGATGTTGCAAAAGGTGAAGGTCTCAGAAGTAGGGACGACGATCGAAAGAGGCCTTGCGATTGATGGCGTGTGTGAGGAATATCTATGTTTAGGTAGGCAAGGCTTCAGAGACAGTCGCAACCTCGGTCGGACATCTGCCAACTCGAGGGCCTGACCGACCAGCAACCGCGACACGACAATGATTGACTTCCCACAATCAAGAGACGGATACATCTCCCAGTGTTTCATGCTGTGCGATGGCTTCTTCTTTGTCAAGGACATTCTTCTAGAAGATTTGGGTCTTCGGCAGAGCCAGGTCGAGTTAGGGCCTCAGCCTTAAGTTAGGAAGGTGTTAGCGTGTGGAGGTAGGTTGAAGCCTGTGCGCTTGCTATTAAATTGCAGCTGCTGGGGTGGTCTGAGTGTCTAAGCAAATCTGCCAGCTTTGAACAGGCAGATAGCTGGCAGGGCAGAGACATGCGAGGTGTGCGAGAGGAGTGGTAGACAGAGACGTGGCAGTGGGATGTGCGGTGGAACAGAGGGCAGCAAGACATACGGGCTGGCGGGCGTAGCAGACAGATGCTCAATTGATTGTTGTCGAGATTGCTTGCTTTGCGATCGGCGTTTGAGTGCGCGAGTCAACCTGGCTCTCTGCGTGGGTTTCGGGCGAAACGTCTTCCGCGGCCTGTGTCGGCAGCCAGCCCCTTTTGATTTATCGCTGGTCGCTGGCGGCGCTGCTGAAGTTGACTCGTTTGGCCTTGCCAGCTCTGCAAACACCAGTCTCTCGTCTCTAGGCCTGTCGCACTGCAGATTGCTCCTTGCCTCTCTTGTCTCTTGTCCTTCGAGCCAGTGACAAGCGCTGAAAAATTGCACACCAAAGACGTTTCTACGTTTCTGCACTTTTCAATCGACGTCGGGCCCTGCTGCACCACCGTTGGCCTTTTCCACATTCGCCGTCAATTAGCCTGTCAACGAGCGACGGTCAATCTATCGAATCCGACATCTGACCCATCGTCCTCTAATTCCACATACACGTCCGGTTCCTTGCTCCTCGACCAGATCAAGAGCTCGCAATTCTCTACGGCTCTGCGCAGCTTCACTCTCCTTGTCAGACTCGCCCCGCTGTCGCACCTCCAGGTCGGTACCCACTCACAGCCATTCTTCCCTTGCCTGCACCACCCTCTCTATTTTCGTCACCTTGATCTGTCGACTCGTCCGTCTGCGTCGAGCAATCGCTCTTGTATCCTGCAGGAAGCGCCCTGGTTCGAATCCCAGCCGCAGATTGCCAAAGCTTCATCACGACCGACGCATTGCTTTATTCGCCATTCGCGCCGTCCTTGTCGTTTGTCCGTCTCGGCTCTCACTCTTCTGTCGCCATTCTCCGCGTCTGCTTTCCCTTTCTCCGTTCACTGCATCAAAGACTTCACCAGCCTCATGTACCACTGACGACCTCGTTGGTGCGACGCATGCTGACAAGCCTCACAGCACATCCTGTAATCGCCTCTACGCGTTTCTCCCATTACACCCAGGCAACCGCCATCTCTCCAACATCGTTACCGACCGAACAACACACCCGCCGCCAAGATGGGTTGTGGTATGAGCACTGAAGATAAGGAGGGCAAACAGAGGAACGAGGAGATTGAGAACCAATTGAAGAAGGATCGCATGATGCAGAGAAATGAGATCAAGATGCTCTTGCTCGGTTCGTTGTCGCCTGCCACAACTGCCAGACAGAAGTCTCGCTGACACATGAATCGCAGGTGCTGGTGAATCCGGAAAGTCGACCATTCTCAAACAGATGAAGCTTATCCATGAGGGTGGCTACTCTCGCGACGAGAGAGAGTCCTTCAAGGAGATCATCTTCAGTAACACTGTGCAATCCATGCGCGTCATCCTTGAGGCTATGGAGTCGCTGGAGCTTCCTCTCGACGACCAGAGAGCCGAGTACCACGTCCAGACCATTTTCATGCAACCCGCACAAATCGAAGGCGACAACCTTCCCCCAGAGGTCGGCAACGCCATCTCGGTCCTCTGGAAGGATCCTGGTGTCCAAGCTTGCTTCCAGCGCTCAAGAGAGTACCAGCTCAACGACTCTGCCAAATAGTATGTCGTCACGTCTGGCTGCGCATATCGTTTCATCTTACTAACCATTGTCACAGCTACTTCGACTCGATAGACCGCATTGCCCAGCCCGACTACATTCCCAACGACCAAGATGTTCTCCGTTCCCGTGTCAAGACAACCGGTATTACCGAGACCACCTTCATCATTGGCGACCTCACCTACCGCATGTTCGACGTCGGTGGTCAGCGTTCCGAACGTAAGAAGTGGATCCACTGCTTCGAGAACGTTACCACCATCCTGTTCCTCGTCGCCATCTCAGAATACGACCAACTGCTCTTCGAAGATGAGACCGTCAACCGTATGCAAGAAGCTTTGACCCTGTTCGACAGCATTTGCAACTCAAGGTGGTTCGTCAAGACATCTATCATTCTTTTCCTCAACAAGATCGATAGATTCAAGGAGAAGCTACCCGTCAGCCCTATGAAGAACTACTTCCCCGACTATGAGGGCGGTGCCGACTACGCCGCTGCCTGCGACTACATCTTGAACCGCTTCGTCAGCTTGAACCAGCACGAGACCAAGCAGATTTACACACATTTCACCTGCGCCACTGACACTATGCAAATTAGATTCGTCATGGCTGCTGTCAACGGTAAGCTTTCAACATTGCTTGTATCCTTTGAACACTTTACTGACGATGTCTCCAGATATCATCATCCAAGAAAACCTCAGATTGGCCGGTCTCATCTAAGCGCAAAGAGACACGGATGAAAAGAAAAGATGCATTTGTTTCTTCGTTTATTCCCCTCTCTGGCCAGAGTTCAAGAATCAACAGTCTTGACTTGATGTTTCCGGACCTCTCTTCGGTATCCTGGTCGTTCGCATTTCGCATTTGAGAAATCCAAAACAGTCACCTGTCTCCATTTTCCTGGGCATGCATTGTTTCTTACGGCTGTCGACATATACAACAACACTCTCACACCACAAAAACGTCGGTTCTTTAAAGGCCTCTGGATCGATCTAATCTCAAAAACGAAAAATTGATGGGTCGGGTTTCTTTACAGCTGGAAGAACAACAGCGGGGCGGCCTGCTTCTGATGTCTTTCTGCTCCGCGTACATGTTTCTCACAATCCTCTTTGGGAAACAATTTTTTCTTTCAAAGAATCTTCTGGGCAAAGCGGCGTCCTAGATACACGGGACGTTCAAGGAAGGGTTTGGGAGGTCGTATTTTCTTTTTCCTTCTCTGTTCTTACCCCATGGCTTCCCAAGCCCCTTCTTTCCTCTCGAAGTTCTCACTTCTTTTTTTCCTTCAGCTCATTGCATGATTCCCTTGTGTTCGCCGCCTGTCTACTCATTAGTATATATAATTTTGAACCTCCTTCCTTTTTCAAAGAGAGAACATACCCTGTGCCACACTCGGAGCCGATGTTCACGTGATCTTGGATTACATGAGGCACTCTCAACCCACTTTTGGCAAGTCAGGATTGTCGATTCGAAAGCGTGAAAGCGTGAAAGCGTTCGGATATAAAGTGCCCAGGATTCTTGTACCGTCAGCACAGCCTGTCTTGCTTTGCCACATTGGTTGATGGCTGGGAGCAAAGAAGAACCCGGTTGTGTCTTTCGGTCTGCATGAACAGGATCAAAAGACTAACCCTCCTTGCATAACATCTTCCACAGTGTACGAGTATGTCACATTTGAAGGAGGTCTTGCCGTTGCATACATTTGGCATGCACAAAAAGTGGATGTGAGTGAACGCGAATTCACCGGGTCTGCATGCCGCTGCCATGGAGAACATCGGGGAGAGGATCACAAAAAGGGATCCACAGGTTAAGAACACCGTTTCCTATCCTCAGTTGACAGTGACGTAGGAGACTTTTGTTGCCCGCCTCTTTCTTTTTGGGGTCCCCGGGTTGCGTCTCCTTCAGATCTGATCATCAGGGGAATTGTGCAGATATATCTTGGTTGTACCTTTTCTTTCCGATGGTTGATTTCTTGACGCTTAGAATTTGTCTACAGGAGAAAAAGCATTCGCTAGAACCTCGAGAGGAGAGGGAGGTACGGCCGGGTTTGTGGCAAAAGAGACGACTTGCCTCTTTCCCATCTTTACTTTGCGACTTTGAGAACAGACAAAGGCGGTGGAGGAACAATTGGATCTCGATCACCAAAAACTTCAGCTTCAACGGGACCACCTCCATGCAAGAATTTAGGCTCTGGTTTCCTCGGAAGCAAAGGCCTTTTCGACCACGTTTTCGTTGCTCTTCTGTTGCCATCAAGTGATTTGGGTTTTGCTGTCGTCAAGCGAGAAGAGAGCTCAACGTAAAATCCTGCCCTCCCTCTTTGCGGCTCTGGACGCCCTTTGACCTTTGAGCCTTTCACCATGCGGTTATGTTGCCACCGACGTATGTGCAGAGAGATGGGCTTTCTTGACCGCTAAGGATGGCTACGGGTTGCGTCTTATCTGCTATGTAATAATGTAACCAATCAGTGGCTCTGTTGCTAGCATAGCATGGTCGAGCCCGTTACCATAGGCTTTTTTGAGCCGCATCTCTACCTTTGTGTTTAGCTGAGAGACTCAACCACGCAGACCAGTTCTCAACCCAACCCGCTTTATGGTCCGCACCCCATGGGTGAGATGCGGTAACGTGTGTCTAGTCTCGATTCGGAACAGCCGTCCTATTGTTCGCCCTTCGCTACCGATTGGAGATCGATGATTTGTATAAGAGTAGTGATCTTCCCCTCTGCCCCTCTTGGTTTGTTGACGTTGTGCTCTCCGAAAGGTCCATTTTTTTCTTTGACATCGTGGTCCACATTTCGTCTCTTCGGGGTTTATCAATAACAGTCTCGCTGCCTCTCCGCTACTCATCTTCCTTTCAAAAAGATGTCTGCTGCTCCTGCCTCCCTCAGGGCCCCTCGCCCCACCATGCCTGCCAGCACTCCTAGCACTGCTGCGCTCAACACCAAGCGCAAGATCGTCTGCTTCTCGGGTAGGCTGTTCTCTATGCCGGGGAGAGATGTCTTACTGACTCAATTGCTCTTCAGACTTCGATGGCACAATCTTCATGCAAGACACAGGTCATATTCTCTTCAACGCCTTTGGCTGCGGTACCGAACAACGCGAGATCCTCGACCAGCAAATCAAGTCTGGAGAGCGTTCCTTCCGTGACGTCTCCGAGGAGATGTGGGGATCATTGAACGTTCCCTTTGCCGACGGCTTCGAGGCCATGAAGGATGGTCTGGACATCGACCCCGAGTTCAAGAACTTCCACGAGTTCTGCTTGAACAACAAGATCCCTTTCAACGTCATCTCTGCTGGTCTGAAGCCTGTTCTACGCAGTGTCCTCGATCACTTCTTGGGAGAGGAGGCTGCTGCCAACATCGATATCGTCGCCAACGAGGCTGATATCTCGGAAGACGGTAGTTCGTGGAAGGTCAAGTGGCGCCACGACAACGAGCTCGGTCACGACAAGGAAGCCTCCATCAACGAGTACAAGGAAGCTGCACAGCTGGAGTCTGAAGACGGCACCATCCCCATGATCATCTTCATCGGTGACGGTGTCTCCGACTTGCCCGCCGCTCGCCACTCAGACGTTCTCTTCGCCCGCCGCGGCCTCCGTCTCGAGGAATACTGCATCGAGAATAAGATTGCCTACATTCCCTTTGACACCTTTGCCGATATCCAGAAGGAGGTCATCAAGATTGCAGAGATCGACGACAAGAAGACAAAGGGCAAGGGCTTGCCCATCAACTTCAACCCTCGCGCAAACATGTGGCGTCGTGTCAGCTCCAAGAAGGCCATTCCTACTTTTGCTGCTATGACACCGCGCGACGAGCGCATGTTCATCTGGCCCGAGACTTTCTCCGAGGTCAAGGCCACCGGGGTCAAGGCTTAGATGTGGTGATGTCTGATTTGAGGCTTGAATCTTCTGCTTTTTACGATTCTTTTGCTGCGATGGAATATTTGCATTGTCATGGGGTAAGAGGTGTTCAAGCATCTCTTGGGATAATATTATTAGTGCCCTTGGGTACTCTGGCAGGAACGGCGTTTTTCTTCTCTCTTCCTTCTTATATCATGGACGACGATTCTTGGATACCTTTGTCATGTATGCATACACATACACATTAGAACCAACCATAATCAGTCCATCGGCGTGTTTACTGAAAGATTGCTACAGTCGATTGTGCAGCTGTTGTTCAGATTTGTGCAACCGGCTGACGTATGCAGTTTCAGCCTTTCCCAAGACAGCCGAGGCGGAGCGCGCGGAAGCAGACAGACTTCAGGCCCCAGGGCCAGGCCACGACAGTAACGAGGGGCAGTGGTTCGCGTGGCTGTCAATAGCAACACTGGCGACAGGTAGTACAACAAAGAACTCGAAGCTGCTGCAGGTCAGAAAGGATCGAGTGGAGCTCGACGACATTGCTTGTCACTTGAATCCCATTCGATGCTAGGCAGCGGAGCTCGAAACATGTCGTCGATGTTGGTTTAATCTCGCAAGTCGCAACACACGGCCGCCTGTCCCCCCCGCAGCTGCTCGCATCCAACGCTCGTATTTATAGAGAGAAGCTAAACGGGCATTTCATCATCTCCACTCTGTCTCAAAGGCCGTTGTTGCTTGACCACTGCAACTTCTCCTTTGCCTGCCCAAACCTCATCATTGCCACGTGCAGACGCTGCGCTGGCCGCAACATAGTCCACACATTACTCCGTCACAATGCCTCGACCTCGACTGTCGCCGCATCTGTCGCTACATCGCTTCAAGAGCACCACTTCGGTCAAGTCGACGGCCGACAGCCAGACCAACAGTAGGAATGTTAGCCCTAGGAGGAAGGCTGAAGAGCAGGGCGACCACAAGGGGTTCAATCTGGTTCTAAGAGTCCAAGTGCTCGAGGTATGCATGGCCACTCGATCTCACCCCTGATCCAGCCGAACTGACCCATCGTAACCAGGGCCGAAATCTCGCTCCCAAAGACAAGAATGGCACCAGCGATCCCGTAAGCAACCACTTCGTCCCCGTCTTCGCAGCACTCGCCACTGACTGCCACTGCAGTACCTAGTTATCACCTTGGGAGACGCGCGCGAGGCCACGTCCGTATTCGACAAGACATTGAACCCAAAATGGAACCAGACCTTCGACCTCCCCATCTCGGGTGTCTCGAGTCTGCTGCTCGAAGCTGTGTGCTGGGACAAGGACCGCTTTGGCAAAGACTACATGGGCGAGTTCGATGTTGCTCTCGAAGATATCTTTGCAAATGGACAGACCATCCAGGAGGCAAGTGCTGTCTCCAACTCAACTCTCAGAAGCTCAGCTAACACCCTACACAGCCCAAGTGGTACAAGCTCGAATCTAGAAAGTCGGGCCGCAAGAAGAGCCATGCTTCTGGCGAAGTCCTCTTGAAGGTTTCCGTGTTCGATCCCAGCAACCCCAACGCCACTGCCCAGCAGACCCTCCAAAAGTTCTACGGTGTTGTTGCCCTTGAAGAGCCCGCCGAGGGAGACGAGGATCTTGACGAGCTTGCCCGAGCAGGAGAATCCGCCGACGAAGACGAAGACGACGATGAGGACGATTCCGGCAATAGCCCCGAACAATCAGAGAAGAGAAAGAAGAGACACAGACTTGCCCGCTTAAAGCGCAAGACCAAGCTGAAGGCATACGAATACAATGGCATGAGTGCTGTTGCTGGTGTTCTCTTTGTCGAGATCCAGAAGGTGACAGACCTGCCTCCTGAACGCAACATGACACGAACTTCCTTCGACATGGACCCTTTCGTCGTCAGCTCTCTAGGCAAGAAGACGTACAGAACTCGCGTCATCAGGCACAACCTCAATCCAGTCTTTGAGGAGAAGCTCGTCTTCCAGGTCTTACGACACGAGGTCAACTACATGCTCAATCTGACTGTCATCGACAGAGACAAGCTTTCTGGGAACGATTTCGTTGGTGCTGCCACTTTCTCTCTTGAAAGAGCTAGAGCTGTTCAACCAGAGGCAGACCCGGAAACTGGTCTTTACAACTGCCCTGACACACCGGACGCTGGGGCCACGCCTGGCTCTGAATATCGGCGTTCACGCTTCCGCTTGAACTCCTCGCGATCGCAGTCAAGCCAGACACTTAGTAGGTCGTCTCGCAATGCCTCGGCCAAGGACCTCCACCGGCTCTCTAGGACGTCTTCGAATACTAGTGTGAACCAAAGACCTTTGTTACGGAAGGAGGACTCGCGCGACTCTCTGAATGCTGTCGATTCGCGAGAAGATATTCCATCACCAATGACCAGCAATCCATACATGACTGACGCTTCTGGTATTCCTCAGGTAAATGTAGATCATGATGGTGTCGAAGATCCGGACCTCAAATACTACGCCATCCCTTTGCAGCTGAAGAACAAGGATAGATGGGAAGACAAGCACAACCCTATTGTTCACATCAAAGTCAAATACTTGCCATACCAAGCCCTTCGTCAACAGTTCTGGCGTGCTATGTTGAAGCACTATGATGCAGACGACACTGGAAATCTTGACAAGGTTGAGATTACTACCATGCTTGATACTCTTGGCTCCACTCTACACGAGAATACTATCAATTCCTGGTTCAAGCGCTTTGCGGCTGAGAATGGCGGAGAAGAAGTCTTGACCATGGATCAGGCAGTAATCTGTCTTGAGGATCAGCTTACCAAATATCAGCAGAAGAAGGCGACTCTTACGGATACTATCCAGGGAAAGCTTCACATCTCGGAGACCAAGACTTCAAAGTTAACATCCGCTGACGGATCAAAATCCTCTGACAGCCTTGTACGATCTGAAGACAGCTCAAGCCAAGGAACACCCCTGAACAATCGCTCACAAACCTCAGTGATCCCGGCACTCGAAGTTCAGGACCTGTCAGCCGATGGGGAGGAAGGAGGTGCTTTGCCGGACGACGACCTTGCGGATGAGGAGAAGGGTGAGGAGCATGTCGTAGAAATCAAGGAGTGTCCCATCTGCCATCAACCTCGTCTGGACAAGAAGAACACCGAAGCCGATATTATTACGCATGTAGCCACTTGTGCCTCACAAGACTGGCGTGCTGTCAATAATATTGTCATGGGCGGTTTCGTCACTAGCAGCCAAGCACAGAGAAAGTGGTACAGCAAGGTCATCACCAAGATTGGTTATGGTGGTTACAAGATTGGAGCCAACAGTGCCAACATCCTCGTCCAAGACCGTATCACTGGACAGATCAACGAGGAGAGGATGAGCGTGTACGTTAGACTGGGTATTCGACTGCTCTACAAAGGTCTCAAGAGCAGGGATATGGAGACGAAGAGGATCCGCAAGCTTCTCCGATCTCTATCGTTCAAGCAGGGCCGCAAGTACGACGATCCCGCTTCAGCATCACAGATTCCTGGCTTCATCAACTTCCATCAATTGGATATGTCCGAGGTTCTCTTGAAAACGTCTGATTTCAAGAGTTTCAACGAGTTCTTCTACCGCAAGCTGAAGCCAGATGCTAGACCTTGCTCAGCTGCAGACAGACCGGAAATTGTTGTTTCGCCAGCAGACTGCCGGACAGTCGTGTTCAACCAAATCAGCGAAGCTCAACGTGTATGGGTCAAGGGACGAGAGTTCTCAGTGGAACGACTCTTGGGCAACGCATATCCCGAAGACGCCAAGAGATATGTCGGCGGTGCAATGGGTATCTTCCGTCTAGCACCACAAGACTACCATCGTTTCCACATCCCAGTGGATGGTACAATGCTCGAGCCCAAACTCATCGAGGGCGAGTACTATACAGTCAACCCCATGGCTATCCGCAGTGCGCTTGATGTGTATGGTGAGAACGTCAGAGTTGTAGTGCCGATTGACAGCCCCAAGCACGGACGCGTGATGGTCATCTGTGTTGGAGCTATGATGGTTGGCAGTACAGTTATCACGCGAAAGGCAGGAGAGAAAGTGAGCCGTGCGGAAGAGTTGGGATACTTCAAGTTCGGTGGCAGTACATTGTTGCTGCTGTTTGAGCCTGGTAAGATGTTGTTTGATGACGACTTGGTCGATAATTCTAATGGAGCGTTGGAGACACTGGTAAGTCGGGAGGACAGAGCAGAGGACTTCTGAATACGATGCTAACATATATGACTAGGTTCGTGTTGGCATGTCGATTGGACACAGTCCCGACGAGGCACCTCACATGCCTGACATGCGCAAAGAAAACCCCAGCATGGCTGAGAAGCAAGATGCCAAACGCAGGATCGAAGGCAGTTTTGCACCCAGCACAAGGGCGATGCCTGGCTTGCCATCTGCAGCCAACATGCAGTAGAGGGTTAGGGGTGGACAGTGAGATGGCAGTACTCGTTGTAGATAGAAGCGATAGGGAATAACAGCAGATACCTAGACCGAAAACTGAGAGCATCTTGGACATTACTGCAATCACTTTGATTAGGAGATGAATGCACGTGATTGAGATAGTCAGATGGTCATAGCGTGAGGGGACCAGTGAGGCTTGTCTTGGCGTGTCGGGGCAAGTTTGGTGTGTTTACATTTGGAAGCCGGGTCGGGTCGCTGGGGCTTTCTCGATCAATACAAAGCACAAGAAGCAACGACGACCATCATCCACATCCCCAGCAACGCGCATACCTTAATCGATCGCTGCCATTCTCAACACGACTATCCATTCTCGACCGTCATAGAACGAAAGGCGATGCGCAGTCGCGCGACTTGACCTACACCCTAAACCACGACGAGCTCTCAATGACGGCCGCCATTGTCACGCGCACCCCTCTACACACCCTTAGCATGACCGGCGCACAAACAAACGGAATCAAGAGAAAAAGTCTGCGGCACCACAACGACCACCCGGACGAGGATGCCCCGCCAAACAAGAAGCCAAAGGCGACAAACACCACCACATCCTCGAGGAACGCGTCGCAAAACACGGTAAAGAAGGCCAAGAAGTGTGAGTTTGGAATCTCTGCAGAATTCGACGCGCAGATGCTGATGCGCTTGCGACCAGCCTATGACAGCGACGACGATGGGTTTGTCTTTAAGCGCCTTCGTCCCAAGAAGGCCAAAACAAAGACGCCAGATGTAGTCCCCGAGTCCGAAACCACAGCTGGAGCTTCCGCGACTGCCCCCGAGGCACAGCCTGTACAACAGCCGCAGCCACCGGCAGACGATCACGCGCCGATGGAAGCTACTCAACCCCCGAGGAAGAAGCCCAGAAAGACGCTACCTACGAGTCCCGAGCCCACCCCGCGACGACGTTCCAAGCGCTTGTCTGGCAATAGTCCAGTACACGAACAAGCACCGGCAACATCGAAATCAGTTATCGAGTCGCAACCACAGCAGAGGGATCCCGCCACACCACCTCCTGCACCTGCGGATCAGGAAAATGTCGCGCCGGCAGCGGATGGCAGTCCTGCTCTGGACCAGGGTGAATTGACAATACACAAAAAACGCGGTTCCGCAAAGATTCCGCTACCGTTTGGAGAGACTCCTGTGCTGCGTCGCAACAAAGAGATGCGCAAATTGAGTGCTGAGAAGTCGAGGAGAAGCTCGTCAGGAATGAGAGGGCGGAGGGCTTCGTCTTTGATCGAGGCAGGCAGCTCGCGTGGTACGTGGATTCTTTTCTTCTCCCTCTTTCTCGAGTACATGCACAGTCTTGCGTTTCTTGTTTTTCACGTCTTTCAGTCTTGGATTGGCTTCATCCCCTGACATTGTGTTTTGCGCGCACATTGCAGCAGGCTCCGAATTCAACATCGAAGCTTTGAGACTTGACGAATCCGACTCCAACCATGCGGATCTCGACTTGCGTAGAGGACGAAACAGAACTTACCAAGAAGACGACGAACATCGCATACTGAAGATCGAAGAAGCTGACTGGGATTCCGTGGATGCAGCCGTGCCACATAACCAGGTCGAAACGGACGAGTTCTACAAACACATTTCCCAGGATCTGGTCGAGCCAAAACGCATGAGACAATTACTCTTGTGGTGCGGCCATCGCGCTTTGCCGGAGAAGACTGGCGGTGGTCAAATGGATGCGGCTGAGACGGCAGCGATGCATGCGGGTATGTTGGTGTCAATAATCAAAAGCAAGCGTGTGCTAATATTCGTTTTACAGCAAGAGTTATTCAGGAGGAACTGCTCAACGAATTCAGCTCGCGGAACAATCTGAGTTACTGGTACGACAGGGAAGATACAACGCCGACTGTGCTGGTCAAGAAGCCAAATCCGAGGAATATACAGGATGCCGAGAAATTGCTCCAGTTGGAGGCAGAACTTGCACGGTATGTATTTCCACGTTCCAACACTTTTGCCTTACGAGCAATGGAGCTGACTAGACTTTGAAGGTTACAAGAGGAGAAACGAGCATGGGATGACCTCCTTTCCTCGACAACACCACCAAAACCCTCAGCAGAAACCGTGGACGGCGAAACATCATCACAGCCTCAACTCGACATATCACCACACGCCATTAATCCCGCCCTCCTCGACCCCTCACAAGCCGACCTCCTTCAAACTCTTCTCTCGGGCATTTCCCTCGATTCGAACTCCTCCGAACCCTCCACCTCTGCTCAAGCTTCGACATTAGAGACTACGAAAGCACGCATCGGCACAATAGCTTCAACGCTAGAATTCAAGATCGACAGATTGGCAGATGGAGCGCATAAACTCGAACAATACAGAGTTGGTGCGCAGAGATTGGCAGACCATGTCTTGGCTGTTGGAGCGGAGAAGCTGGAAGAGAGGAATAAGAGTGTCAGGGAGAAGACGAGCAACGGATCGTCTGGGCAAGTTGACGCGCTGGACAGGTTGAGAGGCTTGAGTCGGGTGTTGAACAAGCGCGGTTAAGGGATGGATATTATGAACTGCAACGAGCGGCGGCGATTGTAGGAGTTTTTTGTGGGAGCTGCATTGAGGCAATGGATTGAGCTTGCACTTTCCTCATGAACAGTGCTTTTTTGCGTTTTTTCTTCTTTTTTCTTACACTAATTGTGGATAGGGGTGACACCCTGTCTATGACATTTCTTCATGGGTGTCAGTCGAGAAGACCATGCAGCCCTCTAAATTCACAGTTTTATTGATGTCACAAGTATTTTTGTGCTTATACCTGGTTCTTGTGATTCTTAGGACTTTCATGTTGCTGTCGTTGTCGCCAATTGAGTATAAATTAGATCTCGAGTGACCATCACCAAAACTTGCTAGAGCATTTGCCCCGTCTTCGCGACAACACTATTGAGTTCAATTGTGTTACTTGTAGTAAACTATTATATAACGATATCATGTTCATACCTAATAACACAATTTGATCTCTGCATATATACTACGAAGTCGTGATGGAGAGACTGTCTAACTTTGTCATTGGGTCGATGATGGTGCGACTTCATACCGATATCGATGACGCTTTCCCAGCCTTCTATTTTCAGCGCCTTCATCACTGCATCGGCGAGGCCACCACGAATACTGCGAAATATCTCTGGCCCTGTCTGTTCTGTTCCTAAGTTTGTGTTGCAATGGAGCCTAGAGCAGCCGTGCCGCAAACCTGCAGCCCAGACTTCACTTGAATTACATACTCGACGGGCGAATAGATCACATCTTGCGAGCCCATAAATTCCCCTATATGGCATGATTATCATATCATGCTTCGACCGCGACTCGTCCCTACCACGACCTTGGTTCGAGCCTTTGCTCGACTGTTCTCGGATCGCCGCGATCGCAAATATGCTACCAAGCCGACACTCTTCAAAAGAGCTCTGACAGGAAAGTTCAAAGTGTCCACTGCTCAAGATGCTGAAGCCTTTCTATCAACAGCTCTGTATCAGAGAGACAGCCCAATTGGCGTTGTCGAGGAAATACTTGCCAGTAAGAATGGTCTGAAGTGTCTACATGACGCTTTTAACATCGACGATGCACCGGAGTATATCGATGCAGTTCTTCAGCCTGTGTTATCTTGGCTTCAGTATCCGGCTCTTCAGTCTGCGAGCAACGGGTACTATCTGAGACGTACTTTGCAGGCATTGGTCAACCCACCAGGCTCGAAGTTTTGGACAGGCTATCACTCTCATGTCAAGTATGAGCTTGTTGATCAGAGATCGACACAATGCTTTGCATGGTTGCTGTTGCAGTTACTTACCAATACGCGCAATGTGCGGCCCTATGATCTGATGATCTCCAAAGATCCTCTGGTACAACGTGTACTGGCAGATTCGTCGTACCCTGACACTCGCCGCCTTGGCCAAAGGATCCAGCGGGTATACGCTTTACATCAGACCGCAAACTCGCGAAGCAATCGACAAGTCTTTCAGCCACAGCACAACAACGACTTTCAGAACTTCAAGGACATTGGTATTTTCCCTACCACGCAAGAAGTGGTTTCGGATGACGAGCCTCGGATCTGGCGTGCTGCAGAAGTATTCGAGCAGCCTGATCCTATCAGAAGACTTTACGTGTATCTGACGAATCTGTTCCGGCTGTACAGACAAGACTGGCTCGAGGAGATCAAAGAACAAGTCCAAATCGCTTTGGGAAAGGAAACTGAAGGTCCTCGTACCCTTGCAACACTCAAAGTGAATTTGACCGGAGTTTCATGCAGCGATATATCCAGGAAACATGGACAGCATCCTTGGTCATTAAAACTGGAGTGCTCAGAACCTTTGCTCGAACTCAAAGACCTTGATCGAGAGGAACGCAAAGCTTTTATCAAGGATGATACTGATTTCATGCCAGATGGAGCTCTTGGCTTTGTGGTTGCTGATGGCGAGCCGGTGGCTATTGTCAAGATCTTACGCGATGAAGCTTTACTCGCCAAATCAGTCATTTGTGTTCAGATCCCTCATCGCGAGCTGATACCGCAAGCGATGCTTAGTATGATGAATGCGACATCTCTGGAGCTGATACTTCTAAATACTGCTGGATATGCTTATGAACCTGTTCTTGGTCGTTTGCAGAATACTACCGAGATTCCTTTTGAGAATGAATTGCTGTTCTGGGACGACTCACAGACAGTCAAAGAATCGGAGGCCTATCAAAATAGCAAGACGATCAAGGATATTGTACAACAACTCGAGGAGAAGCCAGAGTTGAACTTGCAGGATATCATGAAGCTCAAAAGTTCAGTTGTCCTGGACTCCTCACAAGCGGCTTCGTTGACAGCTGCATTGAAACAAAGGTTGAGCCTCGTACAAGGACCACCCGGTACTGGCAAGTCACTCATCGGAGCTCTTGCAGCAAAAGTCCTGCATGACCATACCGACGAAAAGATCCTGGTAGTCTGTCACACAAACCAGGCTCTAGACCAATTTGTCCAAGACATTCGCAAAGTTGTTGTCAAGGATTCGGAGATTGTCAGACTGGGTGGGGTGGAAAGAACGGATCCTGCGAATCACTCTCTGTTACTCTCTTCACTGAGAGTTGATAGCACGCATCACTCTAGCTGGGACACGAGATCGTTTGTCAAAGACATTGAGCGTCAAGTCTTTGATGAATCTCGACGTCTCGAAGACCTTTATTATGACTTTACATCGCTGGACAGGCTTCGTGATCATCTGGATGAGCTGGCCATGAAAGGAGATCCGAGATACAGTCAAGCCTTTGAGATCAGTCTCGAGCCCAATGGCAGTAGACGTGTCGCAGAGGATGGCACAGTGGCTGATAGACATTACTTGCTTTCACGTTGGATCGAGGGCAAAGACTCTGGCATCTTTCCGGAAAAGCAAAAGTACACCAATGTCTGGAGTCTGTCGCCCCAACAAAGAAAAGAGCTATGCGACAAGTGGTGGTCAAACATCAGCCAGAAAGGACTCGCAGCTTTCTTGGAAACAGCAGAACACCACGATGATCTGTTGAGCCAAGCTCGCAATGCAAACGGCCAGGTAACAGAACAAATCATCCGCAGCAAAAGAATCATCGCCTGCACAACCTCGGGAGCAGCAAAATATCCACAAGTGCTCTCCTCGGCTCCCGGCATCTTCATCGTCGAAGAAGCCGGCCAAGTCCTCGAAAGCCACATTGTAACCGCACTAAACCCCACCGCCAAACAACTAATCATGATCGGCGATCACAAACAATTGCGTCCCTTTGTACACTACGAATTGAGTGTTGAAAAAGGAACTGGATATGACCTCAATCGCTCAATGTTTGAGCGATTGGTGTCCAGAGGGTATCCGCATCAAGTTCTTGCACAGCAACATCGTATGAGACCCGAGATCTCGGATCTGGTCAGGCAACTTACTTATCCTGATCTCGTTGATGCACCCAAAACACAGCAGCGTCCGGACTTGCGAGGGTTTTCTGATTATCTCATCTTTGTCAATCATGATCGATACGAGGATACGGTATCTGAAGATCCTGAGTTGGTCAATATAAGGACGTCCAAGCGAAACACTTTTGAGGCTGAGATGGCATTTGAAACTGTAAAGTATTTGTTGCAGCAAAAGTATGATGCTAGCAGTATTGTGGTGTTGACGCCATATCTTGGACAGTTGAAAAAGTTGCAAGAGGTGTTTGGGAGAGAGGTCGAGACTGTCCTGAGTGAATTTGATATCAAGAATATGGAGAAGAATGGGTTGATTGAGGATAGATCCGAAGTCAAGCATACTCAAGAGGAGGACGTCAACGATGTTGCATCTGCAGCTCCTGGTACAGACATGCCTGCATCGACAACGACACCCTCAGCTGGAATCAAAACCACTGCATCAGTCATGAAGTCACCGCCAACAACTAATATCTCTACCAAACCAAAACCATCCACACCACGACCGAAGATCCAAATCTCCACCATTGGTAAGCTTCACCCACACATTCCATAGTCCAAAACAAAACCACTAACTCATCCCACCACAAAGACAACTACCAAGGCCAAGAAAGCGACATCGTCATCGCCTCTCTAACCAGATCCAACCCCGACAACGACATTGGCTTCCTCTCTTCCCCCGAACGCCTCAATGTGCTTCTCTCCCGCGCCCGAAACGCTTTGATCCTCATCGGCAATGCCTCGACGTTCAAATCTGCACACACAGGCAAAGAGTTATGGACAAAGTTCTTTTCTTTGATAGAGGACAAGGGGCGTTTGCATCAAGGTGTTCCTGTGAGATGTGAGAGGCATCCAAGCAATACGGCAATACTGAGTACACCGCAAGCGTTTGTGGAACAGTGTCCGAATGGAGGGTGTAGAGAGATTTGTGGTGTGGAGTTGAGGTGTGGACATGAGTGTGGCGAGGTTTGTCATCATGACGATCATGAAGAGATGGTTTGCAGGGTGGTAGTTGAGGAACCGTGTAATAGAGGGACACATGTTCAGAGATTTGAATGCTGTGAGAGGTTGGAGGTTATATCTAGACCTTGTGAGGAGTGTTTGGCTGATGACGAAGTGGAGAGGAAGAGGAAAGAGGCAGAAGGTCAAGGTGGTGAAGAGAAGACTTGAGATAGATGAATCCTGCAGAGTCACTCGAGGGAAGTGACGAAGAAGCCAATAGCAGTCTTACGATCACTCTGGTGGAAAGACACACTCTATCACTCTTTCATCATCAGTAAGAGATTCAGATTTACTGTCCATAACGAAAAGACGAGCGCCCTCCAGTGGTTGAAAAACGTCAATAAACAGTTGTACCGATCGCCAATGCCTAGGCTTTTTCCCGTCAACCCCCCTAACGCCTGTGTGATGCAGAATGTCGTGGGTATCGATTCTATTGCCATCTCCGACCTCTACCGCGACCGCGACCGCCACCCCCCGAAGGACCTGATGGGATGCCTCCTTGACCTTGCATCATGGCAATCTGTTGCTGGCTGTAGCCATCAAAGCCTTGACCCTGAGATTGCTGGCCTTGCTGACCGGGTTGTGGACCTTGTTGCTGGAAGGATTGCTGCTGTTGTTGGCCGCCGTAGCCTTGATTCGATTGTTGAGGCTGCATGGATTGACCGCCATATCCGCCTTGTCCGCCGCCCATAGAAGCTTGCTGGTAGTGCTGCATAAAGGTGTTGAAGTCGAGTTGACTGGGGTCGATACCTTGACTTTGCAGGACGCTGGCAAAGGCAGCCATGTTTTCGGGATTCATGTCGGGCATGCCGGGCATTCCCATTCCAGGCATGCCCATACCCATTGGACCACCTGGTGGAGCAGCTTGAGGGCCGGCAGGGGCAGCTTGGCCAGGCATGCCTCCTCCGGTCAACATCATCTCGAATTGCTTGGTCTCTTGCTTTTGATTGTTGATGGTCGAAGCCATGTTTTGCTGGCGCAAGCAATATTGAGTCCAGGTAAATTCGTCAAAGCCATAGTTGAAGAAGTCGGTCTGGTCGGTGCCGGGCAGGCGCCAGGGTTTTGTGTGTTCGGCAAGATCGGCGTCAATGTCGACTTCTGTGATGAGCTTGCCAGCAGGGTCCCAGGATGGAGTGGCATTGACGTGTATTGAGGAGGTGCGGACTTCGGGGTATTTGGAGGCGTCCTTGAGCGTGACTAGCTTCTTGTTTTGCGTTGAAGGTTCTGTTTTGAGAGCGGGTGTTTGCTGATTTTGCTGAGTAGGGAGCGTGTCGACAGAAGCAGTTCGGGCAGGAGGTTCGGGCTTGATGCCGCGGAAAGGGCGAGCTTGGCTGGCGTGGAGCGTTAGAAGGGAAGGTGGTGTAGAAGGACAAGTGGAAGCTCACGGAGGTTCAGGAGCAGCACCGTCTTTGTGCTCGGTGATGATATCAATATCGCTGTCATCATCGTCGTCGTCGTCATCATCGTCCTCATCGTCCTCATCGTCTAGGTTGAGGTCGGGTTGCTCGTTAGGGTCGTCTTGGTTTGTCGGTTGCTCGTTCTTGACGGGGGCATCGCCGTTTTGGGTATAGAAATCGTCGTCTTCTTCTTCCATGATGATGTTTTGTGTATGCGACTGGGTTGATGTCGGAGAGGGACGACTTGTCGCAACTCGAAGCTCGAGAGGCAGAGAGACACGAAACTGGCCCGAGCTTTGATGTCTTTAACAAACTTGACCCGAGCAGCAACACGTCCAACTCTGCGCGTCTGGAAACAACCCGCTTGTATAACATCTGTATAAACTCATCTCTGCCCTTAGTCGCCTTCCCGTCACCATCTAGCTCCGACAAGCTGCATACGACTACGGATACGCGCTTGGACACAGCAAACAGCTTCACTTTCGCTTCACTGCACGCAGCCTTCACTCGGTGCCCTTCACCATGGCATTCGGCAGATCAAACTCGCTGAGCTTGAACACTGGTGCCGCAAACTCTCTGTTGTATGTCTTTGTGAATATTCCCTTGTGCGACAAGCGACAGTCAAGATGCGTCGACCAGCCATGACCTTCATTCCAGGCGCGCTAACCATTGCTCCTCCTCCTTGCAGCAGCGGAACCAGTGCTACCAACAACACACAGCAGGCCCAGCCGACTTCGACTGGCTTGTTCGGTGCCGCTCCGGCTTCTTCGCAACCACAGCAATCTACCAGCCTCTTTGCCTCTTCGACCACAACATCACAACCACAACAGTTGGGAGGTCTCTTTGGTGCCGCTCCTGCTGCTCAACCCGCAAAACCCACTCTGAGTCTGTTCGGCAACAACTCAGCCACGAACACTCAACCCCAGCAACAACAGTCGGGAGGCCTTTTTGGGAACAACTCGGCCACAAACACCCAACCACAACAGCAACAGTCTTCAGGCCTGTTTGGGAACACAGCTGCGAACAACAACACAACAAACTCCGGAGCCATGTTTGGAAGCTCTGCAGCGCAACCTGCCCAGAACAAGCCCAGTCTCTTCGGTGCTCCTAACCCGGCTCCAAGTCTCTTGTGCGTTCACCCCCTTAATCTCTTGGACAGAGCCATCCGCTGACATGTAGCTTTCAGTGGAGGCAGCACTACAAACAACAACTTTGGCTCATCTCTCTTGAACCCTATCGGCAACTCAAATGGCAGAACTATGGCAGGCAGCCTGACCATGGGTCAAGCCAACACCCAAGCATCCACACAACCCGGTGTCAAGATTGACATGTCGACCCTGCGCCCGACCACCCGCTTCAGCGATCTGCACGACGACCTCAAGAAACAAATCGAACAAATCGACGCCTTCATCAGACAACAAGAATCTTTCGCTACACAATGCGAAAGCATGATCGGCCGCCATGCCACCGATGTGGAGAGCATCAAGCCCGACGTCGACCTCATCCAGAACAAGATTGAGACTGTCGAACTTGCTCTCGAAAACGACGGTGCTGCCATCAATAATGCAAAGGAGCTTGTTCAAAGAGACGCCGGCGACCTTATTAGGGTTGCCCGCATGGCTGAGAACTTGCAGCTCCCTCAGCAATACCACTATGGAAGAAGCAGCAGGCCTTCAACCACCGACGACGAATACGACATTGATCTTGTTGGCTACTTTGGCAAGCAAGCCGAAGTCATGCAAAAGACACTCGACACCTACACTTCACACCTCGCAGAAATCGAAGCACACCTTCGCGTCGTCGAGGGAAGCACAGTCCAGCAAGCACATCAACTCGCTGCTCAAAGAGCAGGCGGTCGCGCCGGAAACAGTGCAGACAACGTCCGAGAGTTGGCAGAAACTCTTCGCGGCTTCGAGAGTGGTATCCTGGGTGCCGCAGGCCTGGTCGGTTCCTGCAGGGAGGGTGTGAACGAGTTGATTCTTGGCAAGATCGGCGGTGATCCTCGAGAGAGTGTCGGATACGGTGGCAGAAGATCTGTTAGATTCTAAGCAGTCTCGAGAATATATCTTCAGGAGTAGCTGCATGAACACTCTTGTTCTTCGATCCATCGCTCGTCAACATAAAGTTGCACGTTTATCGTGCCGAGGCAGCAATCACAGAAGCTTTGTCAATATGATCACGTACGCAGCTGCCATATGAAATCAGACTGAACCGAATCGAAGCTCGAGAAGGAGACCAGAGGCACGCGATCAACCCTCCAAATTGTGCCATCGTCCAGAACCCCGGATTTGGGGCGAGCAATGACCACCAACCTGGTTCACTACCTCCCTCTTTCGATCTTCACATCGTGTTTCGGAAAGTGATATCGATTGCCGGTGAGAGATGTGTGCCGAGTCTAGAACACGACAAGCTCAGCACGTGTCAGAATATGTCGTTTCTGTGTGTGGGTGGCCGGATGCCAGTGAGATGGTCAACGGCCACACGAAGCACGGTCTCTGTAAACGAGCACGCCATCTCTTTCTCCTTCTCTTTTGCTTCAAGGAAGAGGCTCGATTATCTGTCATCGTCTCATCGTGATGCCAGCAAATACCCAGATGGTTTGTTTTTCCCCGATGTGTGCATGTCTTGCGGAGGGCCCGTGGGAAATCATCACATCGGGATTGTGTGTCTTTGGCGTGCCTCTCCCCACGGACTCTCATCATATCCCCATGTCATCACGCAATACTCCATGGACAATGGCATCTTCTCGAGTTTGGGGAAATGGAAGAGTCATAGTATTTGAAGTAGGTATATAAGCCAATTTCCCCCATCAAACCCACAAAAATCTACTTTCCATTTCATCACTTTAAATCTCACAATTGTCGACATACACGTAGACCATGGCACCATATCTGCAAGAGCAAACACTGGCAAGCCCAGAGATCACCAACGTCAAGACATCTACGACCACCAAGCCCATCACCTACGAACCTGGCCGAACAATTGCAGAGACCCACGACGACTACCCCTACAATCACCTCCTGCCGTACTTCCCAGCCCTAAAATGGGATCCTCTGACCGAAATCCCTTACCACGATAAAGGCCTCCTCGGTTGCCCAAACTTCAGCAACCTCCTCACCACCGCAACCTCCATCCGCGACTACAACCCAAAACTCGGCACCGAAGTAAGCGGCATCGATCTCGCTTCCCTCACCGACGCACAAAAAAACGATATCGCTAGATTGATAGCAACACGCGGCGTTGTCTTTTTCCGCAATCAGAAGAATTTCGACGTTGAAAAGCAGAGAGAGTTGGGAAAGTATTTTGGGCGGCTGCATAGACATGCTACTACTAGTGTGCCCAAGCAAAAGGGGTTGGAAGACGTTCATGTGGTGTTTGCGGAAGGTGCAAAGGGAGCTAGGAACCATGTGTTTTCACCTAGTTTCTTGTGGCATAGTGATGTAAGTTTTCTTCTTTTTTTTTCTTTTTCTTTTTTTTTGGCAACCCCTTCTACTCTTTTTTTTTTTTTTCCTTAACAAGGAAAGATAGGGAAAAAAAAGAGATAAACTAACAAAAAGATTTTTCGTGTGCAGGTCACTTATGAGCTTCAACCCCCTTCCTACACATCTCTAAAACTCCTCTCCGGACCTCCCCAAGGTGGCGGCGGCACAACACTCTGGTCCTCCCAATACGCCGCCTACGACGCTCTGTCCACACCCATGCAAACCTACCTCTCCTCTCTCTCGGCAATCCACTCTGCAGAAATGCAATCCGCAGACTCGATCCGTGGGAACAGACCTGTGCGCCGTGACCCAATCACCACCATTCACCCTTTGATTCGTGTAAACCCCGTCACAGGATGGAAGAGTTTATTCTACAATCCGGGGTTCGTAACTGGTATTGTGGGAATTCCGAGGTTGGAGGCCGAGTGTATCATCAAGTATTTGAATGAGCTTGTCGCCACGACCAATGAAATTCATGTGAGCTTTGATTGGGCAAAGGAGGATGTTGCCTTTTGGGATAACAGGGTTTGCGTAAGTTTGCTTTTCTTCATCTTCAAGTCTCTCGAGGATTAGTGCTGATCAAGTGAACAGAACCACTCTGCAACATATGGCTTTGCTCCTCACCGTAGACATGCGGTTAGAGTGGCTACTCATGGCGAGAGACCTTACTACTCTGCAGATGGCAAGTCTCAAGAGGAAGAGATGAACGAGAGGTATGGGATTCCGGCTGCGAACAAGGATTGCAGTGGTGTGGGAAACTACAATGACTAAGGTTGCTCCTGTGCTCGAGAGCAAATGGAAGATAGAAGAGAGCATAACGAATTTGATGAATTAGCTATTGGTTTATGCATACTTGCTCGAGTGTTGTCGTAAGTCTGTTTGCAGTAAGAGAATATTCCCATATGTCGGGAGTTGAGCAATGATAGCCGGCGCTCGTCTCTTGTCATAAACGCCGGATGAGGTCTCTCTAATCTACATCGGGGTTACTTCCTCACTCGCTCTAACCTCACTTCCCTCGAGATTTTGCAGTCAACATGTGCTTCGAATAATGGCTCTATCATGAGACAATACATTCAGAAAGTTGATTACAAGAACAGAACGTCCTATTCTTCTACCTACTCAAAAAGCAAAAGAAACACCTCTCTCGGAGGCGGAAGAAACTCTGGCGAGGTGTTTACTTGTGGTTGTTTTTCTGTCTTTCTGCGTGGGGGTCTCTCTTTCACTTTTTCTTAGCCCTTTGTTCTGTTGATGTTTTTTCCATGTTTCTCTCTGTATTTGTTTTGCTCCTTCTTTCTGGTCACAGTGGGACTTGACCCCGCTGACCCTTTCTGGCCGCAGCTCATAGTGATGCGTCGACCAACGCGTCCGATGACACCAGATTGGCTGGCGAGAGAGGACGCATCAAAGTGGTGTATATAGGCTGCACTGCAAGCCGTCACTCAGTGTCCGACTGACTTTGTTCTCATGCGGCGGGGACCATTGTTTGGTTGCTGCCGTGTCCTTTCTCGCGACCTGCCCGACTGCCTCGCCTCTACGATGCTGCCTCGTCGATGCAAGATCGTGCTGTTGCCCACAGGCTGCAACATCCGGAAGCCCGTCTCTTTTGTGACTTCCTGCTCGAACGTGGTAGGCTTGGCCAGGCCGAACATCTCTTCGCCTCCTACCGCCGTGTTATCGTCACAAACACATCCACACCCTGCTTCACACTCTGGCTTTTCATCTTCGGCGAGTGATTCGAGAAGAACAGCTAGACAAGAGGTATGCGCCGAGTGACCGCATGCGAGACACACCTTGTAAAGACCTGCGATGGGTTGGTAGCAGATGGTGCAGGAGAGCATATGCGATCGTCCGCCACACCTGACACATTTGCGATCTGCGCCGCGACGCTCTGGATTGTCGACCTCACCACAAGACATGCAGCATCGAATGATATGTGGGCCTAAACCATTCAATGTCTCTTCGTCTGCCTCAACCTCTCCAAGAGTGAGAGTGGATTGCGAGCCGCGATCTCTAGACTTTGTCCGCGTGAGGATGTTCGACAACAGTCCATCGAGCTTGTCTACTTCGTTCTGTTGCATTTGGAGTCCCCATGCACTCAGCATGTTTGCATAAACTGCTCTATACACAGCAAACTTGATTGACTGATTAGGATCGAGGAAAGCCACGCCTGGACATCCTTCGTCATCAAACATGTCTTGATTCTTCCGACTGATCTTGACTCGGGATTGTGGTGGTAAAGACTCGTCGTCTTCGGTTGTGGATCCATCGTAGTCGTCCCCAAAGCCTTGTGTTATGAAGCTCCTACGAATGGTCGAGTCGCTTCGAGTGAAAGGTTTGCTCTTACTCCAATTGATGCCCCCTTGTGACGCTATCGAGGAGGACAATTCCTCTCCACTAGTCCTGTTGCGAACAGGAGGAGAGCTTGCAAGCTGAAACGGTCGAGCTAGGACAGAGGCAGCGAATGAACTTGTCGCGCTTGGTATAGAGGTGCGATGATGTTCTGGTGGTGTTGACAGGCTAGGTGCAGCACTGGAACGGTGTGTGCTAGCTCTTGACAGTGGCATTGGAGGAGTATTGTCGTTGTAGAAGGGTGTGACGGGCTCACTTGCGACTTGCTCTCTGATGTCTTGGAACGAATCTCCTGCAGATGTGAGCTCAGCTCCTGATCTTCGATGTTTGTTGGATAGATCAGAGACAGAGATGATCGGTTCATAGAATCCAAAAGCTGTCTCTTTACTGGGGAAGTAGTCAAAAAGCTGGGCAGCGCAACTCATCGATTGGGGAAGATTCTCGTAGACAGGACGTTGATCATCTGGAGACAAGGATTGTGCGAATATGCACGAAAGCATTCCCAGCATCTGAACATCTGCCAGGTTTTCGAAGTACGTGAACAGAGTATCGATGAGCCAAGATCCAGCGAATGGATGAGTGCCCCATTTGATCAGGGCTGTTTCTTGTGGGTAAAGCACAGCTTCCGGTTCATCAAAGGACAGATCAAGCCCGCTGTCGTTTCTCTGCGACGGCATGAGCACTCGACGCACCAGTATTCGAATATCAGTATCTTGTCTTGGAATAGATAGCAAGCTCAAAGGAACTTTCTTAGCCAAGATCAATCCAACAAATTCCCATATATCGGCCAGCTCAGTGAAGCCATGGTGAAGAGCGGCCTTAGCATTGTGCGAACAGACAGTCTCTCCATCGCCGTAGATGAGGTACTCTGAAGCAAGACTTCGCTTTGATGGCAGTAAGCTTTCCATGTCAAGAACTTTGATCTGCACTTTGTTTCTAGCACCGACACCTCTCTTGTTAAGCCCATTACTTGTCGGTAGCGAGCCTTCAGTTGAATGTGTTCGGAGTCCTTTGAGTCGTGGAAATCGCAGAGAACCACCATGCCAGGCAGATGGTGGCTGGAACCGACGGAGGAACATTTCTGGCTCGTCAGATCCAGAGGATGAGCTCGAACTCGAGAACTCGGAGCTGTTATCTGAATCATCGGCCTCGAATGCTTCAGCGCTAGGCTTGCTTTTGGCCTTCGACTCTGTCTGGCCAGGATGAAGTCTTCCAAAACCTTCAAATATCTCTCGACTTCCACGATTACGGCTCCGGTCGTCTACCGCGAATTTGTGCAGGATCGAACGAGGTTCCTCTTTCGGTGGCATGAAGCAAACGAGTTGACCGTTTGCAGCCCAGAGCGCTCCGCAAGTTCTGGGTAGAGGCACATTGGCGTTGGTACTAAAGATACCTGATCCCACACTTCCTTCCATTCCTAATGTTTGCGACTCACCAGCACCACCGAAGTCGCCGAGTAAGCCATCTTCTTCATCACTCGAGCTCTCAGCTTCTTCACCAGGTGCAACCACGTCATGACTGCCGAGGCCTAGCCAACTGATGCTTTCCTGGAGGTCTCTTTCGCCAGTCAGATAGGACAAGAAACCTTCGATGCACCCTCGACGATGTATCAGGTAACCGGTCGCGATCTTGCGTAGATTTCCTTCGAGTTCTGCCACTTTCTCTTCTGACAAGGCAGATGCTTTGTCAAGATGGAACCAAGGAACTGACTTCTCAGGATAGTCGACAGGGAAGTCCATACAAAGTTGCATGAAAGCTAGTTTGTCCGCAGCAGCCCAAGGCCCGTTGAGAGATATCTTGACACGTCTGTTTGACACGTCTGCTTCTTCGACAGTGACTCGAGTGAACTTCTCGCCCACATGGATGATCTCATCACTCAGGTTCTCACGTACGCCGTGAGAGTCTGGATGGTGTAGATCGGCAATGATGGATAGTCTTCGTGTCGTCAACCTGTCTGGTGAGCTCGGCTTGCGTTTGCCAAACTTGACGCCCTTCATCCATGAGATGAGGCCGTTGTCTTGCGGTCTGACATTGCGAGTCTCTATGCCCGAATAGGTCATCATTTGGCCACTGTCAGTCCAACCACCTGCGACAGGTATAGGTACTTTATTCATTCCAGGACTGGTTCCAGGATTGAACATTTCAGGTCCTTGTGTGGTATTCTCAGCCGTTGTATTGGAATATGTAGGTCGATCCCTGAAAGATTTGTAGGGCGCACCAATTCGAGTGAGCTTTGGTGGCTTATCCGTGAGCATGCCTTTGTGGAATCCGATAGACTGAAGTTGCTTGTCTCCCATGCGGTGCAAGATCAATTCGTGATCAGCTCCCCAAGAGACTAACTGGAAATCACGACCATCCGAGTACTCGTCGATGTTGCCACGTCCTCGCCATAGGAACTCCTTGACTTGTTCTTCATGCCCAGTAAAGCGGTAGTTCGGCTCTGTGAGAGCTGGTGTGTTGGTCACGTTCGATGGCCGGCAGTCATACATGTGCAAGTCATGGTCTCCTCTCTGCGGCATTGCCAATACTCCATCACCGAACGGAGTGTGTCTAGCTCGCCATACCGGGAATGGCGTATTGATAACCCGCTCGGGCTCCACTTCGGAAAACTCATAGTCCCAGACCTTTATGGTTCGATCAAGCGAACAAGTGACAATCTTAGTCTCCTCAGTGCGACTCCAATCGATGCCATAAATTTTTGTCGTGTGAGCTTCGATAGTCTTAAGAGGCAACGCACCTTTGCGGTCATCCCAGATATGTAGATATCTATCATGCGATGAGGCAACGATATGAGGGTCTCGTCGGTTCCACTTGACTTGGGTGGTACCAGCAAACCAGTCAGAAAAGCTGATGACAGGTCTTGCGGAGACGCGCAGATCCCAGCAATGTACAAAAGCATCAACTGCACATGTGGCAAGTAGATCAGGTTGCAGGGGTGAGAAGTTGATGTCAGTGATAGCTCTCGAGTGAGCATGCAGAGTGTGCTCTATAGGAGCCTGGAGACTGGCGAGTTCGAGGTTCCAGACCAAAGCTCTCTGATTGGAAGTACTGACGACCCAATAATATCGCGAAGCAAAAGGAGACCATTGTACATCAGCGGGAGTCCATGGGGTCTGATGACGAAGGTGACGCGGGGGGGAGAAGGGTGAGTCGAGGTCTATGATGTGCAGACCCTGTTGAGAGGCCAGAACAACATCTCTTCCACCCGGCGAGATGGAGGCAGAACCTACAGCCTGATTGACGTGGATACGGAGATCCTTGTCAAAAGTCGGACTGTCAAAGATGGAAGTGTCCTTTCCACTTCTTGTGGTAATGGTTGATGACATTGTAGAAGACATGGCTGGATTGTTTGGCGTGCTCAGCCAGGGTCTTCAGGACGCCAGACGATACGAGTTATAGACACGGGCAGTGGCATGGTCACACTGAGGACAGTGTTTCCCTGGAATGAGCAAACAGATTCATGCTGGTTGGTATAGATTGGCTGATGGATGCAAGACGAACTGTGGTTGGTTGCCAAGGAGTGGAGGGCTATCGCGCGGGTCCAGTGTCTTTGGTGGCAGCACGTGATGAACGAGTCCGAGCGTTTGGTCTGGGCTGGAGGTGGACGGCCATGGCGGGGTCTTTTGGCTGTCCATCATCATCGTCACTGCAGTCGACCTGTTTCATACAATTTCGCTTCACCTTGGTTAGCACAACTCAGCCAGTCCATCCTACAACCACATTGCCGAGAGCAAACACGTCCTCAGCATGGCTCTTCCCAAGCGCATCATCAAGGAGACTGAGCGTCTCATGGCCGAGCCGTACGTCGCACCGTCCTAGACAAACGCAGCCATGTCCTGACAGCGAGCGACAGTGTTCCCGGCATCGAGGCCGTTCCCCACGAGGACAACTTGCGCTACTTCGACGTCAAGATTCACGGCCCTTCACAATCTCCCTACGAAGGTATCCGATCCAAGCCGAAGCCTACGAACTCAAGCCTTCTGACACACCAGCCAGGCGGTATCTTCAAGCTCGAACTGTTCCTGCCCGACGACTACCCCATGACTCCTCCCAAGATCCGCTTCCTCACCAAGATCTATCACCCCAACATCGATCGTCTCGGTAGAATCTGCCTGGACGTTTTGAAGAGTAGGACCATGGCCGTCCCCAACAACATCTCACACGCTAATCCTCCTAGGCAACTGGTCGCCTGCTCTGCAAATCCGTACTATCCTGCTCTCCATCCAAGCTCTGCTCGGTGCGCCCAACCCTGATGACCCGCTCGCCAACGATGTCGCCCAAAGATGGAAAGAGGACCAGAACGCTGCCATTCAGACTGCCAGAGACTGGACCCAGCAATATGCTAAGCCTTGATTGCCAGTCTATCAATTTTTCTGCCTCGGATAAATAGCGTTGCATGGGTCTCAGCCAACATAGTGGCCTTTATGAGCATGGGAGGCGTTGGCCTGGCGTTCTTCCTTCTATTTTCCAAATACACCTTGTTTTTCCTTCCAAAATCCACTCCCACGCCACATCTCCTCCTGCAAACCCCTATTTTCATGGTGCTATCAAAATGTAAGGTGCTTTTACCAGTACTATCCATGTCCACTGAGAGCCCGACAGATTGCCTCAGTGTAGGCTCTCCTCGGACACACCTGTACGTTTGGAAGATATTCTGCATTTCGATAGCATCATGCTGACATGTGTGGCAGCAGGAAACGGCTACATCAAGACATCCCGCGGCCGCGCTATAGGGAAACACGAGGCCCATAGGCGACCAGTCATCGACACCCTCTCCATCAAGACACTGGCAGACTTGAACGTATCACGAAATGCGTCCGTGACAGAATGCACTCGGGCTGAATCAGAGATTGGCTGCCATAAGTGTGTTCAGGGATAGAAGAACAGAAGGTCACCGAACAGCTAATGCTGGTATGATGCCATGATAGTGAATCGTCACAAGGCCTCGAGTAACATCAGAAGCACGCTTGGCTTCTTCCATGGAGTAGCCGGTGTCATGATCAAGTGAAGCATTGAAGTATTGAAGCCCACTCGATTTTTTACTAATAACCGATGCAAATGTAGGTAACCCACTTTCACCTGCATTCCTCTTCTGATCAAGCACAGATGCGTTGGTTCAAGGACCACCCGAAAGAGATCTCGGCAGGAGGTGACTTCCCTCCCCCGTTTGCACCTGTTGCAGCCGTTGCATGGCCACCGCCGCCACCTCCTCCTCCGCCTGCTCCTGCGCCGCCCTCGCCGGTGCAGAGCATTCAAGAGCCGAAGCCTAGCGCAGAAAAAGAGCCTGTAAGTACCCTCTCTGATAGCCCAGTCTGACTGACAGATCGTCTGTTCTCTCTTGTGTGGCATATTTCGACTTGCACATTGCGCCTTGCAACGGTGCTCAGACGATCTATCATTGGGACGATTCATTGAAGCTGCAAGAGCACGGATACGATGGCTGACATTCGCAAAGAAGCGCAGAAGCTGGTTCAAGAGGACTCTGGGCTTGGGAGAGATTACGCCTCTGCGACCAGGCACGTACATGTATGATGTCTATGCAGAGGAACTGCGGAAGCTCAGAGCGGAGGCCAAAAAGGCTCCCAAGCCCAAAGAGACGGGACGCGTGTTTGACAATCAGGGGAGAGAGATCACTGGCTTGGTTGACAAGAAGGGAAGGCTAATAGTACCAAAGCCTGGGTCAGTTTCCAAACCTGATCCAAGCACTGCGTCCCGTCGCCCTCGAGCAGAACCTATAACCAGCCACTGGACAGCAGGGATGGGAGTCGGAGGGCCTGGTGGTGGTTTCGTTCCTCCCAGAGGGGGAGAGCCTGCTGGTGAGGGAGAACGTCGTCGTGAGGCGGATTCTAGTGGTACCAACAAAGCCCTGGAGGATGCTCCGATGTTCTTTAGAGGTCACCACCACTGACAACCTGATCCATGTGCAAGAGGCAGGCCTGTGAAGTGCCGTTCGAGCACTCGAGACTTCTCACGTCTACATCAACGAATTGAACCGCGCTGCATCGCGCATCGCGCATCGCGCATTTGCAAGTGAAGACTATCATCAGCCGGCCTGACGACAGCATCACTACGACAACATCACGTCTCACGCATTCAAAACTCCGCATTCACTCAACACAGCAACTCTTCTCAACATCCATCTGCGCAAGACCGCCATCATGTTCAGCATCGGCCCTCCCAGCTCATCCTCTGACTCCCAATTACCCAGCAGAGACGTCTCACCCAGCAAAGGGTCAGAATGGTCCACCACCTCTGAACCTCAGACCGACCCAAAGACGCCTGAGAAGCGCTCATCATCCAAGTCTTCCAAATCGTCCTCTGGATCATACTGGTCTGACGACAGCGACACACCCGTCAGACCCCGTTTCCATTCGATCAGAAGAAACAGAAACCTGTCATCTGGAGACACTTCTGATGAAAGATCTCTGCTCTCAACTCTCGACTCTGAAACAGACGCTGGTTCCGAAGAATCCACCGAGCCCACCTCTGAGCACTCGGATGATCAGAGTGAGGACCCCTACCGTGACATCTTCCCTAACCCCGAAACTTGGGAGCCTCAGCATGACACCAAAAACATCGACCCTTTGAAGCTGGGTGCGGTTCCGGTGCGCCCCATGCCTCCTGTAAGTTTCTACATCTTGATTGTGCGTCAGTTGATGGATGACTAACCACCCTCAGATCGCCATCCACTCTGACTTCAAACACTCACGCCAAGCATGGGGTCTGCCCGCTCTGAAGTTGCGTTGCCCTATGGATCCTCGCCGCCATCCTTACCACATCTACCAGTGGAACACCAAGAAGCTCAACTGCTACGTCGAACACGAGAGCGACTGCCAGCTCTGCGGCGCCTCCTGCTGCTCAGTCAAAGCCTACACCAAAGCCATCAGCGAAGACCCTCGCCCCAACCCCGTGGTGCCTCTGAAGTATCGCAAGGCTTTCCAGCGCGACATTGACGAGATCAATGCCATCAAGCCCAAGGCCAGCGACCCCTTTGAGAGGATGCTCAAGTGCGACACTTGCTACCGCAATGTTTGCCCCGATTGCGCCGGTCGCTGCATGAAGGCTGCTTGTCTGCGTATCATTTGCAACTCTTGCGGTGATCCTAATCCTTGGTATCATTGCCAGTGCGAGATGAGTGGGGGCATGGTAAAGATTAGCTACATTTGAGCCGATCTTGCACTGTGAGCCTCACTATAACACGCGCTGTCAACAAGACCGCAGCACAAGATCAATGTCCAACAGTTTCCTGCCTCAACACATCAGCTGGCTTCAGAAACGTCATTCTGATGCAGACCAACAACAAAAACATTGATCTGGAAAGCAGCGCTGGTAAATGGACACCAGCACATTCAGTATGTAGTAAGAGGAAAGAGGTACTGGGTTCAGTCCAAAGGTCAGATACAGAGATCCAAAGAAGAGTCTGAGGTCTTGTTTGACCAAATTGGTCAAGATGGAAGGAAGGTAGAAAACGACATTCAGATACAAAAGACTAGAGACGACAGCAAGGAAGGAAGTCTGCCACTTTTCGTCAAGCAAAACGAGAGTTGTTTGATACCTGCAGCTTGTCTTTGAAGTACACAACCAGAAATCAAAGACTATTGACCATTGAATTGTTGTCTACTCATGTTGTTCTTGTGATGAGTATGCCTGGGAGAGAAGATGTGATGTCTCTCACAGCTGCAGAAAACCTATATAAACTCGGTCCACAGAGAAAAGTTGGATACAAACATCGGAAGTTGCGACATTCCTTGAAGTCAATATCTGTCAGTTGGATTTCTTGTTCGTAATGTATTAGGACTTGAAGTGTAGTCAAAAAGATCGGCGATTTTCGGGACGCGTGAAGCCGACGAAACACTTCCATCCTCAGAACAACCTCAAACCCCATCGCTATTCACATTTCACTCGACATAGATCTCCTGGATCCCTGGAATTCTTGGCCAGTTGTATAAACGATCAGTAACAATCTTTCTCACACGCTCCCGGACTCGGAAATAAGAGATAACAACCAAAGCCCATACTATCAAAAATCTTCTCCACAAGCAAAGGCACCAAAGACCAAAGATATAGATTTCCTAGAAAAGGCAGATATCATTACAAAGACCAAGACTTGGACCTCTACAAACATCGAAGGAAAAGAAATGCCACCTCGACCCTTCCCACAAGCTCTGAGTATAGGCACGGATATATGCCACCACCCACGCTTTGCGAAATACTTCCCCGTGCACCACCATCTCTCCTCCACAACCAGCGGAACATCATCACAAACCCTGCTCTTTCGCCTTTTCGACAAGGGGTTTTTGCCCTCAGAGCAACGAGCATTCTGGCGACGATTTCAAGACACTCCCTCTTCATATCGAAAATTTGTGCCTGACGAGAGTACGGAAAAGCAACCACAGCAATGGGACAAACAAAAAGCATTCGAAGCAGCGAGATATCTAGGCGGCAGATGGGCAGCCAAAGAAGCAGTCATCAAAGCCTTTAGCGCAGAAAAAAGATTACTGCTCAGAGATGTGGAAATCAGGGCAGATGGAAAGGGCAAAGCACCCTATGCTGTTGTTCTAGACGCCAGCAGTAGCAGCAGCAGCAGCGAACAAGTGCCAAAACATCAATCTGCCAAAGACGTCTACAAGCAATCGGTCAAGAGATGGGAATTGCGAGAAGAGTTGAAGGAATTGCGGAAGAGTGATGGTGGCAACAATGGTCTTCGCATTGTCAAAAAGTTCGTCATGGATCGGCATACAGCACGAGAGCAGGAAATGAAGAAGGCAAACCCACAACAGCAACAACAGCAAGAGATTGCCGTTCCGGAAGAAACAGTGCAGTCGACTTCTTCGACCACTACTCCGAACCCCACTTCTGCTGCTGCTCCCGTCACCTCCACTCCTCCCATCCTCTCCAAAGACGGCATCCTCGACCTCTCCGCCATCACCCAAATCCTAGAGCAGCACCAACAAATCTCCTCTGATTCAGCAACAAGCCCTCCTCATTTTCCTCCTCAGGTACCGGAAACGGAAACAAACGACTCAGTCAACAAGGACCCACGGGAATCACAAACCCGCTTGGAAGAAGAAATAAACCGTCTACGCAGAGAAGAACAGCAACAAGATGCTTGGGACAATCTACAGGGCCAGGTGGTCAAAGTGAGTATCTCGCATGATGGCGAATATTGTGTTGCCACCGCTTTGGCTGCTGTTTGAGCAAAGAGGGTAGAGTTAATACAGAATAAGAAGGTCGTGAATTAAGCATGTAATCATACTTGTGTACGCATCTAGTCTCATGTAAAAGAGAAGGCCGGAAGTTTCGACACCCGTGAACGCCCATTATGCCAATGAGATAAGAAACATCGC
>JALPCE010000369.1:0-21119 GCA_026538705.1 Aureobasidium sp. GC_Fusr_1 | reverse complement strand
AGAAACTAATATTAACCCTTATAGATTTTAGAGGTTTTAAAATAACATTAAAGTTAGGCCTAATTTTAGCTAATTTTATTTATAGACTAGTCTAGTTATCTAACGCATAACTTAAAAGAAAGCTATATATAACTCTAAAGGACTTAAAGTAACCGCTAGACCGCTAGCACTATAGTAAGACTTAGGAATCTACTATATCGACCTTAGGGATTATTAGGGAATCGTTAGTAGCTTAACGGAGGATCTTCCGAGATCTATGCCTTACGTATAATGCACTAAAATCACATTTTGCTTAACACGGTTATCGTAGCTTTAATTAACACTATAAGGCGAATAAAGGATTAAGATAATGTGTCTTTAAGATTTTCGCGATAATACTGCAAGTCTAAGCAGACGTTAATGGTTTTATCCTTAAGTGGGCCAAATTCTAGGATCTTAGACATGCCGGATTAGGTTAACGCGTGACTCGATGCCCATACCTAGGCTGGAGCTAATGAATTAAGCGATATAAGATCTCGGAATGTTATTCGATAGGACCGAGAGAGCCTTATAGAGAGATCTGCAACAAGGGGATTAGCATAACTTAGCTGCATAGAGCACTGTGGGTTCTAACTTCTGACTCTTGTGGTCCCTTCTTAGGGTCTAAGCACTTACATGATGACGATTAACATAAAGGCCTAAGCTCGCTGCCGCGGCATTAAGAATCTGAGGACCCGTAATGCAAGTCCCTCTTTAGGAAGACTACGCTCGCAGAGTCGTGGAGTGCAGTCCGAGCCACAGAGAAACATCGCACATGGGCCACGAAGATTACAACTCCCAGGCGATCTTTTCTATACCAAGTATAAGCCACCAGATATGATCATCCGGAAACACCACTTCTTGAGCAGCACTACCACCTTCTGTTGGGCAGGTGTATGACGATCTGCTTGTCGACGAGCAAATCCTCACCACAATCACGGCATGGCATGCTCGAAGAATTTCACTCAAGTGCTGAACATGAGTGCTGAGTACAACCACCATTCAGGTTAAAGTCGACCAGGATTCCACTTCAACTACATTCTCATCATCACAATCAGCTTCTTCTTCTCATCCAAGCATCTCATCTTCAGCAACACCTTCTACTTTATCCTTCACAATGAGACTTTCAACTGCCTTCGCCTTCTCCAGAATGGCTTTCACTGCCATGGCTGCTCCTGTCCCTCAGGACTCCTCTGTTGCTGCTCCTGGCCTTCTTCAGGACCTCTCCCCTGAGGTTGTTGCTCTCCTCATATCTCTCGGCCTCGGCGGCCTCGCTCCCCCAGTTGGCGGTATCATCTCCACCGCTGGCATCGATGTTAAGAAGCGCCAGAGTCTTCTTCAGGACCTCTCCCCTGAGCTCGGGGACCTCCTGAACCGTCTCGGTCTGAATGGCCTTTCTCCCCCTGTTAGCGACATTGTCGACACCGCTGGCAAGGACCTCAAGAAGCGTCAGAGCCTTCTCCAGGACCTTTCACCCGAGCTTGTTGATCTCCTTAACCGCCTGGGCCTTAGTGGTCTATCTCCTCCCGTTGGCGACACTGCCGGCAAGGACCTCAAGAAGCGTCAAGAAGCCCCCGGTCTTCTTGAGGACTTGTCTCTCGAAGTCGCTGCCCTTGTTGCTTCGCTCGGTCTCGTCGCTCCCTCAGCACCTCTTGGAGCCATTGTCACAACTGCTGGTCAAAACGTCAAGCGCCAGGAAGCTCCCGGTCTTCTCGAGGACCTGTCTCCCGAGGTTGTCGCTCAGTTGACCTCCCTTGGTCTTGGTGGTCTTGCTCCCCCAGTCGGTGGCATCGTTACCACCGCCGGTCAGGACGTGTAAGCAACGAATCCTCACTGGAATCGATGCAGATGGATATTTGAATGGTTGGCTTTGTGATAGCCAACCAACGAGCTTTATGATTGTGTGACAACACAGCGGACATTATGTTCACAAAGTGGTAGTTAATCTTCTCGAACGGTGTTGTTTTTATAGAATCTTTTCTTCTCGATATTGCAAATGATATTTCTTCTCTTTCTTATGCAGCTTCCCTTGATTCCACGTGCCAAGTTTATGTTTTGTACTCACAAGTCTAGGGATGCGATTCTTGCAAACTAGCACTGTCGTTCTTCGGTGAAGGCGCTACTTCAGATGCGCATCCAGTCGTTTGGAGAGCGCCATAATACTTTGGTATGATCGATGTTTTGCGCCGGACAAATTCTCCCAGAAGCTAGAGAACAGACATCTCATGTCCGAGAAAGAGAAAGAAAAAAAACATCGGCAGCCCTTGCCGAAGTCGGCCCATGCCCTTTTCGGCTCTTCCGCAATCGGGGTCAGCACTCTGGACATTGCTTTGCCCGCCTCACCTCTCGATTCAATCATATCTTACCAAACATCAATCACTCAGCATTGAACCCCTCTTCTTAGTGATCTCCATAGTACTTTGGACTATCATCAACCGACAAGCCAAGAACACTGCAACCATGGGAGAAGGTCTGCTCAAAGGCTTTCCCGCAGCAGCTCCGACAAAACCATCAAAGGAATTGATGTATGCAGATGTAAGCCACTGTCCCAAACCACATTGAAGAAACAAGAGACGAGTAGCACGGAACTCAATGCCTTGGTGCTCAAAATCAATATCACCCAACACCATCGCGAAAACCATCACATTCTTAACTCCATGCAAATAACAAAAAAACACAGGTCGCAGTGACAGCCACAGCAAAAGAATTTGCAGGAATCTACCGTGGCAAACAATACCACGAGCCAGATTTTACCTCTGTGCTCGAACGTGCCACAAACGCCGGTGTCAAGAAAATCCTTCTCACGGGCATGTCAGCCTCAGACATCGAGTTCAATGCGCAAATAGCACGTTCACAACCCTCGCAATGCAGCATCACCTTCGGCGTACACCCCTACCACGCCTCCGAACCCTACAAAAACGGCAACGATGGCAAGGAATATCTCACCGCTATGGCAAACAAAACAAACGAACTACTGCACTCTTCACCAGCACTGATAGCCGCATACGGAGAACTGGGGCTAGATTACGATCACCTCTCCCTCGCAGACAGGGACACCCAGCTGCGTTGTTTTCACGACCAGTTGGATATTTTTCTAGCCCGGGAGTGGCAATTACCTTTATTCTTGCACTGCCGCGCCGCTTTTGACGATTTTGTGGCTGTGATGGAAAAGTACATTGATAGATTACCTCGGAGGGGGTTGGTGCACTCATTTGTGGGCACAGCGGCACAGATGCAGAAACTTGTTTCCATGGGCTTGGATGTCAGTGTCAATGGATTCAGCTTCAAGGACCGTGAGTCGCTGGAGATGGTGGCGGCAGTGCCTTTACATGCACTACAACTCGAGACGGATGCGCCGTGGGGAAACATTCAAACGAGTTCGGAAGTGGCGAAGAGGTATTTGGCGAATGCACCGTCGCTGCCGGCGAGCAAGAAGAAGGATAAATTTGCCATGGAGAGTATGGTCAAGGAGAGGAATGAGAGTTGCTGTATGAGTCAAGTTGCATTCATCGTTGCTGGGCTAAGAGGCATTGGTGTGGAGGAAGTGGCATCAGCAGCGTGGAAGAACAGTGTAAAGATGTTCTGGGCAGAGACAGTGGAGTAAGAGAAAACAGCGGGAAAAGCGTCGTGATTTCATCGAGGGGAGAACTATGTTGGCGAGGAGCTCTAGAGCTTGGTCTTGACCGTACAGCCGTCCTCCTTCTGGCAGACTGCCGAACGGCCAAGGTTCTTGGTTAGAGGTCCAATAGGACCACTCTGGTAGTGGCACAAATCATCAATCTAGTTGTGGTCAGCAACTTCTTCGCCATAGGCTTGCGTGTAACTTACATTAAGAGTACAGCTTTGTCTCTTGTCACTGTCAGGATACTGCTCATCTCCCCACATGCCACTCCAGTAGAGCCAGTCCACAATTTCAGTCGCCTGCTCGGTACCGCCGATATCCACTCCACCAGCATTGGTGACCGTGTTGCTTGCAGGGTCATAATAGTATCCACGGTAGTTCTGTGCGACATCCCAGTAAGGACCGGCATCGGTTGTGTCGGTGACGATGTTGCCGACGATGGGGTAGATTTTCTGGGTGCCGGCTGTAGCGTAGTTCGCATGGCTACCAGCAGCAGAGTAGACGACCGGACGAACGCCAACCTTTTGAACGGCTGCATAGGTGTATGCAGTACCCCCGCTGTGAGCCGAGTAGTAGATATTTTGAGGAACACCTGCAGTAGAGAATCGGATCTGCGCGATGTTATTCGCCTGATGCTGTGTTTAAATGCTGGGACCACTCACCATGCTGTGCTCCCAATCTCCAACATGATTGTCGACTCTGCTTCCTAGAACAAGACTGCCATGATTGTAGCTGTAGAAGTAAAAGTAGAAGACATCCACAAAGCCATTCTTCTCAACAGCGATGATGGTAGCAGGGGCAGCACTGTAGCCCTTGGCGTTGGGCTTGCCATACGTGCTCGTCAGCCAAGCAGGATTGGTCTCGACGTTATCATAGCTGGTGAGAAAAGTGGATGAGTTGAAGGTGTTCAGTGTCTTGAGCGAGACGGATGTAGACACGTTCTTGAAATTATACTCGACAGACATGTGCTTGACGTGAGTGGCAACATCGGAGGGAAACCATCCTTCACCACTTTGAAGGTAAGTGTAGGGTGCGTAGGTCAGGGCGTAAGCAGGGAGAGCAGCGCGCTTGACAAGGTTACCCGTAGGTGCTGCAAGAGCGGGCACAACAGACACCAATGCGAGAGCGGTGGAAACGAGAGACAGAGGCATTATTGCCGTATACTACTGAAACGAGTGAGGTATGGCAAGGGAGATGTCGGATCTGAGGACATTTTTATCGTCTCAATCTTTTACTTTATACCTTTGCTTTCGGCTGAGTCGGGTGTCGAGTATAGAGCTTGCGGAGTGCGATTGAGATATCTATATTGTCCCTTCGGTGAGAAACAAAGAGACCTAGGGCCAGAAAGTTACACGCGTGTTTACTACAAAGCCGTGTACTGGACTATCGAAAGAGGTGGCTTGTCCCAGATAGGAAGGAACGAGCAGTCGTGCTTGTGAGTCAGGCACGACTTCAAGCAATTGGTCAGGGACCGTCGTGCAGTATGCGGTGAGCACACCTCGTGGGGTGTGGAAGATCTACCTCGCACGGTCACGAAGCAAGCTTTTGGCGACACGACCCATCGCGTGGTCTCGAGCTCGTGATTCTACCGATGGCGCGCGTTTCTGGTGTCGCTGCACGCAGGTTGTCTCGATATTCATGGAAGAAATAGGTCGACCGCGTGTTCCTCCTAAAGAAGATTTTAGACACTTGGGTGGTTATCAGGCAGGAAAGAGGATTGGTTTGGGCACGGTCTTGCTCCTGAAACTCGCGAAACAAACGACTTGAACGTGGCCAAAAGTCGTGGCTGGAGGCCTAGCGGCTGCTGCCTCTTGCATCTAGTTATTCTGCTCTGCAGCTTTGGCTTCCGACATTGATTCTAGGAGATCATTACTGTTGTCTGTATTAGCTGTATCAGTGAGATGGCCCCGCCGTTACCTCATGAGCTTTTGTCGTTGATCAGCGGTCACGTCGCCGAACACAAAGGAAGACTCACTCCATACACACTGGTCAACAAATCATGGCAGGCCGCTTTTGAGAGGCGGATTTATGCCTCTATTGTTGTGTCGAGTCCGTCTGACATGACGACTATCATGACCAGTCCTGAGGAGCGACTCGAAAACCGAGATCTGAGTTTGGCCAGGCTTGATGAGATTACTAGTGGCCCACAGGATTGGCGACGAGCTCGGCGTACACATATCCGTCGGATCCTAGACAGGGTTGCGGTTCCTTACTGGCTGCACGGAGCCCGTGTCAAGGATGACGATTATACTTACGACAACGCCTGGCGCCGTGAAAACAACCACGCTTTCTCCAAAGGTATGCGCTCGTTGTTCGAGTATCTGTCGAGATGGACAGGTCAAACCGTTTGTCTCGGCATTGCTCTACTGTCAGAACTTACATATGATGACGATGATACCCATGAGCCAGGGACTTCACCGATTTGGGATGGCTTACGTGAAGAGATAGCACCGTACTGTGCGGATTTTGTGTCCAATTGGCACTTGCCTATTGTAAAATGCGTAACATCACTGGATTTCCCGGAACTCGAATCGCACGACTACGACGCCGGGAACAAGATCTTACTACCTGCAGCTCTGAGGATCGCAGCGGCATGTGGTGCTTTGCGGACGATAAAACTCGATGGCAGATGTGGAAATCCTTGTTCGAGTTCTGACATGTCAATGCAACCGAGAATTCGAGACGCAGCCGCGATTGGCATATCCCGGTTACCTTCAAGTGTACACAGTATTGAGTTGCTGGGTGATGCACCTTTGGAGTATGACTTCTCCGATGTCAGGCTCTCGAGCGCAACTTTCCTCCGACAGGACCATTATGCACAGCACTGCACAAGATCTCCACACAACTTACATCCTTGCACATCGACAACGAAGCTGTATTCCCTGAACTCTTCTGTCCCGACGAGTCAGAAGATCTGATTGATGCATACTGGCCATATCTCGAAACCCTTCGCATTGAGAGCGTTGACGATGGATCGTCTGTCAGCGCTATCGCAAGGTACGCCGATGATTCTACTGATGATGATGGACTATTTGAGCGCTACATCGATAATCTTTACGCGAGCTTCGGATATGCAGCCCAGAAAATGCCGCGATTGAGAGACGCTGTCCTTCAATTCTGCGACGGACAGGGTCTTGATTTCTTTCGACACGACTGTGGTGAATGGAAGCTCGTATTCACAGTGCGTGAGACCGACACGTATGAGCCGTCGTCTCGGGTGCTCCAGGCTTGGGAGGTACCAGGACTCGCTTTGCAACCATTTGCAAAAGCGCCATATTACCTTGAGGCAGTGTACACATCATGGCCACCCTTGTAGATTCGGAAAAGCGGGTGAGACAACAAGGCTTGTCACTGTTCTACCAAAAGCACACCCCATCTTGAAATAAGAGACACATGTTGCGGAAAGTAGTGGGAGTCTCCAATCCAAGAGGAATCGGTGTGTGTGTAAGTGTATGTATGTGTGTATTTTTCTACATCCCAATGCCAAATAAAGCTCGTCACATTCTGCTCAAGTATCTATAAACAAAAGAATAAAGAAGAAATTAAAGGAATATCTATATGAAGTGAATACAGATGCTTTGGTGGTATGGTCATAAACAGGTCGTTATATCTAATATGCAAAAGAAGGTAGAGGAGAAAAGAAGAAAAAAAGAGCCTTTCTACACTTTCCTGGTAGAAGAAGAAGTAGAAGTAGGCTTCTTGGACGAACTCGAAGGAGTGGTGCTGCGCTTGACAGTGCTGGTCGTCAAAGTGGAAGCTTTCTTGGTGCTGCTGCTGGTGCTGGACTTCTTTGTGGAGCTGGTGGACGTGGCCTTTTTCGAGGAGCTGCTGGAAGTTGTCTTCTTTGAGGAACTCGTCGAGGAAGTAATCTTCTTGCTGCTGCTGCTGCTGCTGCTGTTCGAGCTCTTTACAACAGCAGTACTCCTCACAGTGACTCTAGCATTCTTGGTACTCAATGTAACCACGGGATTTGCGCTGGAACTGCTCGAGGTACTAGATTTACGAGTCGAGGAGGTTGAAGATGTAGTTGATCTCTTGGATGAGGAGCTGGTGCTAGACGGCTTGCTCGATGTTGTTGGCTTGACGGATGAGGAGGTTGAAATTGGTTTAGTCGAGGAGGTAGTGGGTTTTATGGTTGAAGAGGTGGAGACTGGTTTGGTCGAGGAGGTGACTGGTTTGCTACTTGATGAGCTTGTGGTAGGATTGCTGCTGGAGATGCTGGTTGAGAGCTTGGAGGAAGTTGATGAAGAGCTGGAGCGAATGCTGCTGGACGATGTCGAAGTTGAGGGCTTGATGCTGCTGGAAGACGTTGACGTCGAGGGCTTGATTATGCTGGAAGACGATGTCGAGGTTGAGCGAATGCTGCTTGACAAAGTTGACGAGGTTGACGAGGTTGACGAGGTTGACGAGGTTGACGAGGTTGACGAGGTTGACGAGGTTGACGAGGTTGACGAGGTTGACGAGGTTGACGAGGTTGACGAGGTTGACGAGGTTGACGAGGTTGATGAAGGTCTTGCACTACTAGAAGACGTCGACGAAGTAGACAGGCTCGACGAGGACGTCGATGACGTGGAACTACTTGTCGAGCTCACAGTTGAAGTCGAGCTCGAAGTCGTCGGATCGGCAACAACAGTCTCGGAAAACACCTTGATGTAGTTGACCTCCCAATATGCCTCTTTGAACGCACTCGGGTTGTTGGCCACGTAGTTGACACACCCATTGCCGCCATCACTAGCCGCAGGACAAGACGTAGCAGAATACACACTTCCAGCCCAATCGCCACAGAACGTGGTGTCAAAGATCATGCGGTGGTTGATGAAGTGGGAATCGATGTCGCAGCTACTGCCATCGAAATTGCCGACGGGAGTTCCAAAGTCAAGGGCGGGCGAAGGAGAACCTGAGGAAATGGAAGCCGGAATGGCATTACGGGGAAAGAACCACACTTTCATGAACTCGGAAGTCCACTGCATGGCGTAGACACCACCGCCATTTGCATTGAAGCCATCACCATAGCCAGTGTTGTCGTTGGAACCTGTTGCACAACCAGCCGCGCCACCAGTGCTGACGGCGCAATCATTACCATTGGCCCAGCCGGTCTGGTTCTGAAAGTTCATGGTGCAGTTGGGGGCGGTGTGGGCGGCAATCTGGTTGGTGGTGAAGGTATTGACACCTTCGATGATGTCGAGTTCACCATGAGCGGGCCAGTTCGAATCGCCGAGAGTCCAGAAGGCAGGCCATACACCACAGATGGAGCCAGGCATATGCTTGATGTCGGCGAGGAAGAGACCGTGGTTGTAGTTGACGTTGCCCTCGAGACGTACCGATTGACGACCGGTCGAGTTGGCATATAGTACTGTGCTGTCATCCACACCCCACTTGGCAGTGTTGCCCTGACCATAGCCGAGAATACCGCTGCTGATGGCTGTAGGCTTGTCTACGTACTGGACAAAGCCATGGGTCGGATCTGGGTCGGTGAAGAAGTTGAAGCCGTCGTAGAAGTTACTTCCAGCATATGTGTCTTGCAACGAATATGAGTAGGAGACTGCAGAAGCCGTCACGGGCAGCAGAGCAAGCAAGAGGCCACTGGCCCCGACAAGCCTTGAGGAAGGCATCTTTCTGTAACAGAACGACTGACTCGATATGAAACGAATGAATATGCCAGCGAAAGCAGGCAGAGCAAGAGAGAGTGTACAAGAAAAAAAGGTCTTCAACCTACAAACTTCCAGGGACAAGGCAAGTGTTTTATTATCGCACATCACCTACAGAGTGTATTGATCCCACCGGTAGAAACGGGCGGTTTGTGCTGGGGGTCTCACATGCTGGACCGTCGACTTGTATGCACTTCAGCTGCTCGGTCATAAGCGCAGTACCTACAGCGCCACAACCAGAGCTTGGAGCATTTAAGCATGACCCATGGTATAGTGACCAGGAGAGGGAAGCGCCCTTGCATGAAAGAGGGTGTGTTAGGTTCGCTAAGAAAGGAGAACAACACAACAAGAAGTGCAGATTGAAGTCTTGGACCGTTTTGGTTTGGCGACGCCGTTGCCGAAAGGTTCGGAGATGCCGTTTCTGGCTGAGGGCTGAAGGGGGCAGCCAAAGCCAGACTTGCTGCCTCTTTTCGATTCAGACCGGGATCGATGGATCTTGGTAGCTGAGCAAGAAGGTTAATTGAAGAGCAAGAGCCGCATCTAGTCTCCATTGATCCCTACAAAAGCGCACAATGGTGCAAGTATGGTTGTCGTGGCTCAAACCATTGGCTCTTTTCAGCTGCTCTTTTCCACATTTCCTTTCCCCTTCATTGGTTGGTCCTCTCAGTTTCAGCTGAACGACATGAGTCGCATAGCGGCATTGAATTACTTGCGCATGCCACCCACAGCCAGACTTCGGACTTCGGTTGGGTTTATGCGAAAGAGGCAGAGGGTCAAGAGACGAGATGAGGAAGGAGGATAGAAAGACGTGCAGACAAAGTAGACATGTCGCAGCGAATACACACACGAGAAACTCAGGCACACACACACACAACACCACGCGGTCGCTTGGCGCTCGAGTCGAGTGGTCACGACTCCGTAGTCCGAAAAACACCAGATCACTTGATTCGGTGTGACCCCATCACCCGCGGCATGCCTTTGACCGCAAAGTTCTAGATTTACAAGTCACAGGTCGAGACGCGCGGTTCGCGGAACAAAAGGAGAGTGGATAAATGTGCATAGGTATAGTTGATACAGAGGAAACTCATCTTTTCCGACTTGTAATAGGTCCATGTTTCTATGCAAGATATGCAATGCAAATGCAGTTATTAGGCAAAAATCCAAAAGGACAACGCTAGAACGCTCGAAAACAAAACAAGTCCGCTTCGCTGTGGATAAGATATAGGTGACTTTGGTATAGCCAGCATCGGCAAAAAAGACAGACTGCCGACATGTCGAGGCCATGCCGCGCAAGCTCAGGCTTTCGCATATCGGCAAGCTGGACTGCTGCAAGCCTCATGCCTCTGGTTCAACCAGTCGTACACGTGTCTGTGATCTCCTTCTTTCTCCCACGACCCCAGCAGCACGAGCAAAGGCTCATCCCCCTCGTACTGATATCCAGGAGCCTTACGCTGTCTCGCAACCTCGAGCGTCTCGTTGATAGTATCCCAAACAAAGCCCGCGGTCAACGGCTTGCCGTCCTGCGACTCGCAGCGAATGAGATAACTCCAGTAGTAGAGCTCGATGCGGGTGGGTGCTGGGTTGGAAAAGTACATGTTTCGCCAGCTCGCGTCGGCGGCAGAGCGTTCGCCGAGGAGATAGAAGGGATCGTTTTCGGAGATTTTGAAGGCGAGCATGTGTTTCTTCTGGCGGTCTTGGAGGTCGCGGAAGACGACTGGGTGGCTGAAGTAGTCGTCGTGTGACTGATTGGTGCTGTCGAGGTGGCGGCAGAGCGACTGTTGGTCGGCTCGTGCTTGTCTTGCAGCGTCTTGCTTCTGTCGTCGCTGATCGCAGGAGAAGGAGTTGTGGAGGATGTGCTTCTTCAGCGTGGGTGCGATGAAGGGGTTTGTCTCTGCGCCACAGATGCGCTCCTCCTCTTGGTGACCACAGAAGCAGGGTCTCTTTTGCTCAGAGTCGCGGGCCAGGAACAGACGCTTCTGCAGTCGAGCAGATGCATCAATCATGCCCTTGAAACTGCGGCACGTCCTTGAAGTCGTCATGATGGCGGAGATGCTCTGTCGCTGCATCTCAACCTCGTCGCCGGACCAAGGCAATTGCATCAGGATGTGTTCGAAGAGGTCGAAGTTGTTCAATGTCTTGTAAGCCGCTGACTCTTCTTTCTCAGCTGAGAGGATATTGGCCGGCTCGGTAGGCCGTGACTTGGGTTGTGGCTCCGGAGCAATGACACTGCTTCGTCGGCGTGAGAGTTCCTTGCGGATGCTCTGTGAAATTTCGCTTCGTAGGTCTTCGGATGCCGTGTGCCCCAGACTCATCGACACTCTTGAGATGCGGCGTCGCTTGCCATTGCAGGCAGTCTTGTAGTCGTGGTCATTGTGACCCTCAGGGATGGTGGTGATCATGTTGTTGTGAATCACAGGAGCAATCTTGTAGGTGAACGAAAGGAGTGGTCGTATGTATGAATGACAGTGGAGGGATATGGTGCAAAACAAACAGTAAGCAAGGGAGAGGCAGACGAAGGAGAAAAGATCAATCCATGATTTAAACAAACCCAAGACCCCTACTGCTCTTACGTCCGGAATAGCCGTATCCGCGCCTCACTGCCATGACTACCCCATGGCAAAAAAACATCAAACAGGGCCGGGGATGGCGAAAAGACGATGGGGAAGATCACGGAAGGTCCAACGGTCGATCATGTTTTGGACGCCACAGAACGAGACCAGACACGAGCGTCTCGAGCTTCGAATCTCCAACACCCTATCTATATCCATACCAATAGCAACACATCATTCATACACTGCTTTGTTCATGGCTCTTGCGGATACTGTCTGCTCTATTCACCCATTCAATTCCACCCACCCAACGGCGAAAGACGACGGGAAGCTTCAACAGTCGATCATGTCTTGACCGCCACGAGAACGAGACCAAAAACACCCACGCGTCCGAGCTTCGGATCTCGCATCCAAAAACAGCAGTTGCGTTGCAGGCGAAAAAAAGCAAAAATAATCACAGATGCTCCTTATCATTATTCTCATCAACTGCACTCATCCCGCCATCTCACCATGCTAGGCACCAACAATCGCATGATAAGAGACAACAGAAGAGATTGGAAGGGGCAATGGTATGTTTACTGCAACGAGCACGTCATGGTACCTATGTAACACCCATCTCGTGCGTTTGGAAAGGAATCCCTCTAGAAGAGCCAAGTAAGGCAGAGGCACACAACGCAAAGCCACATGCTTTGCTGTTATGAAGCCTGAAGAACATGTGGCAAAACAAAGTTTACTCAATGGATAAACTTGTCTTTCTAGCTCTCTCTCTCACTCGACACTTGCCCTTTTCCTTTTCTGTTGCAACAAAACACGCGAAGCAGAGAGCCGAGGAAACAGTCAGGTGAAGCATCAAGCAGAACCAGACCTTGCTGGTTGCCAACAAACTGCTTCGGAAGACCCGGCGTTGGGCAGGGAGCAACAAGAAGTGGCTCAACAAGGGGGTCTAGATAGACTTCTCGACCTTTTGATCAGCACAACAGCAGAGAGGATCAGCAAGGTCCAAGGTCAGACCCTCGATCGCCTATCTTCTGTTCTGTCATTCGGCGTACTCGTATCTGTGTGTGAGACCCTCATAAGATCTTCAATTCGTTCTGCTGGTTGAAGTACCAACTGTGCTGATGTCATTCTTGGACTTGACTTATCTATCATGGTATGCGATCATATATGCAAAAGATGGGATGAGTGCTGCGCATGTATTGATGTTTTCCAAGATACTGGGCTGGCTGGCTAGTGCTAGTTCTTTTGGCCATTGCCATCTCTACAACAGGAACCAGAGCGGTCAAAAAGCATATCCTGAGGCCACACAAGCTGTGTGAGGTCTGTTATACCATGGTTGTGAGCAATGCTTGTCCGCACAGCTGTGAGGAGACTCTGTGGTGCTTCTCTGGCTGTTTGTCGCATTTGTACGCTGCAATCACGTTTCTGAGCAAAGAGCTCGTGTGCTCTTTCATTGCAGCATCTGACTGTTTCTTGCCCAGCACAAATGCCAGCTCTTTCCCATGCCTCTACACCAGTCACTCCAGCGCGAACCAGCGCGCCCGTTTTGCTATCCGTCCTTCTCTTCCTTGTTTTCTCTCATCTTCTCAACCCTCCTCGTCCTCCCTCGAGACCGGCACACTCCCTCTCCACAACCTCCCCCTATCCTCCTCGTAATTCAGCATAGCCGCCTCTTCATCTTCCTCTCCTGCATCCTCATCCCACTCCTCGTGCTTGCGAAACCGTTTCGCGAACCTGTATACCCCGTCTTTTGCCCGTCGCGCGAGATCCGTCATGGTATCGATGGGTAGATTGGACGATTGCGAGCGCCAGAAAGGGATTATGAGGTATGAAATGCTGAGGTAGAGGGCAAGGGCGATGGAGAAGGGGAGGAGTAGTGTCTGTGAATGTGTTAGTTGAGGGAAGAGGCAGGGGATCGAGGTAGCTTACGAGGAGGGCGGAGGATAGAGGCTGTGATTGTGGTTGTGACATTATTGTGGCTCGAGGTCGTGTCTGCTCTAGTTTCACGGACCAGTAACCTTTGCAGCGATGCGTGGGTGCTCAGATCCAGAAAACGGTATGCGTACTCGTGAGTGGCGAAGATGCGCGAGCTTTGCGAGGTATTGTCCCTCTTATCCTGCGTCCAAGAGTATATCCGAAGCCAGTCGTATACAAAGAAGCAGAAGGTCGCGGTCTCCCTCAGTACTCAAACACTTGAATCACCCAACAGACAATAAAATGATACAATCGCAATAGCCTGTCCGTCTGTATCCGGATAGAAACGGCTATAACGGGACGTGGGGAGAAAGATAATCAGTGACGACGACTGTGCCGAATGCGTAGAGAAAAACAAAAGTAACGCCAGAAGAGTAGTCGGCGAAGACAAGAGCAAGGACGATGGATAAGAGAAGGAGAAGCCAGGTCTTGATGTGTCCAGGAGAGAGTTCCTAACAGCTCGCCAGCCCTATGCCCTTGTGCTCAGCTCATCATGCTCATCTCATCTCTCACTTCTCGTTGTCAGTCGCGGCTGACGGGCTTGCCGGACGCGGCGCGGCAAGCGGCAAGGCGGAAAAGGCTTTGTACCTTCCTCGGACCCTTTTCTGTCTCAGACCTCGATGAGGAAGGTTGAGCGAGTCTAGGTTTCGCTGGTCGCAAGGGGGAGCACCCTGCTCACAAACAACAAGACATAATATCTCACCATCGCGATGCTTATTGTGCATGTTTTGGTGAGGTACAACCACTAGGGGATTTATCTTGAGGTTCGCAAGAAGACTGCTGGATCTGGAAACTGACTGGGGTCGTTATCGCGTGTTGCTCGAGAAATGCAATCATGACAATGAAGCTCGACGGATATCTATGTAGATTCATGTATTCATGTCGACGCAAGGAATTATCAAGCTCACACACAGTTCGCAATGGTCAGGATCATGATACACAAATCTACAGACATTTTTCTACTTCAAAACTAGTTCCATCACATCATGACTACATCTATACAAATAAGTACAGAATCCATATATAAACTCCACATGTTATGCTTCGTCTTACTTTCTCCATCTAATCATCATCCTGTCCAACCCGTCTATACCTCCCGCTCCCACCAGCATGAGAAGAAGCTCCATCGCCCTTGCCCTTCTTGACAAGATTAGATATCCAACCGCCGAGACCTTCTGAATCAGTGTCTTTGCTGAACATGGGCTTGCCGTTCTGCACATCGACAGTAGGAGGGTCAATGTCAAGATCGGGGATGTTTGAGTCTTGAGGTGCATCTCCGTCGCGGTCGAGGTGCATGGAAGGTGCAGGACTTCTGCTGAAGAGTGATTCGGCCTCGGCGAGGGTCTGAGGGGATGGAGCGATGGTCGACGCGTCGCCGAAAATACTGTTCATGTCTTCCAGACGAACATTAGCACTGTATGAACTGTTAGCTTGTATGTAGATGAAATCGAAAAGGTAGCAATACGTCTCTGGGAAGCAGAAGTAAACCACAACGAGCGAGACAGCGCAGAAGAATGCGTGCATCAAGTACAGTCGCCACTGGATGAGATCCTGAAGGATCGGAGTCAGTTCTCCAACGAGCCAGTTGAACGCCCAGTTCGATGCAGTGGACAGAGAAGCCCCCTTTGCGCGGATGCTCAGAGGGAGAATCTCGGGAGGATATAGCCAAGGGATCGGTCCCCATGAAGCGCCAAATGCTGCGTTGTAGAGCACGACGAAGATGACGACCATACGCGGAGTCAGGTGAATATCGATATAGATGAAGTATGAGATGGCCGAGAGCGAGACGATCATGGCAACAGCACCCCACATCAGGATTGGACGACGGCCGAGGCGGTCAACAAGATACCACGGTGGTATGGTGGAGAGCAGGTAGGTGAGACCGTTGATACCGGTCATGAGAATGGCATCACGGCCAACCCATCCAGCTTGCTCAAAGACCAGAGGAGCATAGTAGGAAATAACGTTGATGCCGTTGAGTTGAGCGAGAGCCTGGGCAGACATGGCGATGAAGACACGCTTGTAGTAGCGTTTGAACATGTCCTTGTAGCTGCGCTCACCTTCTTGACGCTGCAGCAACACGTTCATCTTGATCTCGCGGTACTCGTCACGCGCCTTTTGGTTATGGATATCACCCTTGCCGTAGAGGTTAGCAATGACGACAATGCCCTCTTCGTCGTGGTCATTGTCCAGCAGCCATCTACATGACCTTGTCAGCGTCAAACCTAAACGGCACAACAAACGAGACATACCTTGGAGATTCGCAGATCAAGAAAGAGCCAAGAATGAGCAACGAGCCCATGACACACTGCATGAACAGGGGAAGTCTCCAACTCCAGTCGTTTTGGATGTACGTGCAGAAGTAGTCGACCCAGACACTGGAGGCATAACCAACGATATTGCCCGAGAACTCGATACAAGCAAGCTTTCCGCGGTTATGAGGGGGTGAAATCTCGGACTGGTACACGGGCACAATGGTCGAGAGCGCACCAACACCCAGACCGGCAATGATACGACCGAGCATCATCATGGGCATGCCAGTAGCAAAAGTCTGGAAAGCACCGCCAATGACAAAAATGACGGCGCCGTAGAGGATGGTGCGCCGACGGCCGAGAATGTCACCAATGCGGCCTACACCCAGAGAGGATATAAAGGCTCCAACCTCGAGAATGGCAACCATTGTACCAATCTCTGCTCTTGTCGGCTGGTTGAAGTAGCCCTTGAAGTACATGCCGGTGATGATACCACTCATGACACCCTGATCATAACCAAAGAGAAAGACACCCAACGAGACAAAGACCGAGGTGAAGTAGATGAGCTTCTTGCCGTGAAGGCCATGCATGCGCGAGGGGCCGTCATTGGGGGCCATGATGAAGGCGATGATGCGTTCGGCTTGGGAGATTTGGCGCGGTGGGGGATTGGGGATGGGGATGTCGTTCTTGTTGATTGCTCCCTCTTTGGTACCGCTCTGGTAGCGAACGTGCTTGGTGTTCTTGCGAGGACTACTGGGGCTCTGGTGCTGTGGGTTGAGAGCAGCGCGCAGGGGATCGTCTTCGTTGTCGAGCTGGTCTACCAGGTCACCCGTGTCGCTCCAAAGGCTGAAGTCGCTGTGGGCAGAGTCGGACGAGCGCCGGTGACGGCTACCGTCAGAGTATCGCTTCTCGTCAAACGATGAGGCACTGCTGGTGTTGCGCAGGTGCCGTGACGACGATGAAAGAGTGTGCAATGGAATGTTGGCCGGGGCGGGAATCTTGAAGGCTGCGGCTCAATCTCTCCCTGCCTGCGATTGAGGCAGGAAGAAGAATGAGAAAGGGTTTTACCGGGAAGAGAGCACACGTGCGGCTATCACAACACCTTGGTCGATAGCTCTGTCCACTTGGTGCAATACGAATATCGACACCTCTACCCAACAGGACCACGGCGAATCAAAGCTCGCACTGATAAGGGACCAATGACGTCGGCCGGATCAACAGAAAACCTGCAGCTCACGATTTTCAGGAAAGAGAGAAGAGGCTGGAACTGGCGGTGACAGAGAGACGGCGTATGATTGATGAGCCGGAAGAAAGAGAGGGAAGGCGCTCCTTCCTATTTTTGCTGTCTCCGATTCATCCTTTGCCATGCGTCGCGGCTTGTCGCTGCCCCTTGGACCTGAACCTGCGTCGATCTCTCTCCCTGATTATCCGAGCACTGCCGTTTTCTCTGCATCAACGCCATGCTTGTCCAAATCAGACACCATAGAATGCATACAACTCTCTGTCTTTTGATCATTATATTCTAGCAATGGATCTGCAAGGAAGACCAAGGTGAGGAGTCAAAAGTCACAAGCCATCAATGTCCACGACCCACGGCTAGCTCGATACCTGGGGCCTCCGCAACATCCATCAAGTGTCATGCCCGTGCGCCAAACGCCATCTCCTTGATATCCCCCATGTCTCCAAGCCTTGAGGGGAGCTTGCGAGATGAAACACATCACATGAGCGAAAAAGTATAACTGACCGCCCCGCTGGCAGGAGACTCGACACTCTGCTTGACTAACAAGTATCGCTGTAGAAGGATGGCAGGAAGTCATCTGCTACTTGCCGTCTGACACACCGCTAAGTTCATGTCAAGCAAACCAGACAATGATGGAATAAAAGTTTTAATATGTACAGCATTTCCATGACCGCGACTATGCTAAACAGAAATAAAGAAAACAAATGAAAATAAAAAGCATATCGAATACAGTCAAATGAACGCCCATGTTCGCCGGTCTGAGGGCCAGTATATGTAGAGACCCTCATCTCATCTTTCCTTTATGCAGAGAATCCTCTCCCAGTAACTTCTGCTTCTTCCTGCCCAAGCCACTCCAGGTATATCCTCGGATTCTCGGGTATATCCCTCTGTCCAAATCTTCGTCTTCTACCACTCCGGACTCGGCATTGTGTTTTCGTAAGAGCTCCGTCTTGTAAAATTATCGTCTCCAAAACATGGTCGTCGCTTATGCGCTGGCGACAGCGTTGGGTCCGTAATGCACTTGAGGGTTGGGCTCACCGGGAGCCATGAAGTTAGTCTTTGCGTTGCCCTGAACCTTTGATGCTGAGCAGCGGGCCATGGTGGGCGAGGATCTCGAGATGGCGTTGGTGAAGAAGAAGTCGGCGATGGGCTTCTTAAGAGCGGTGCCGGTAATCTTGGCGCCCTGGTTGGCCTCGACAAGCTGGACCTTGGAGAGAGCAGCAATTTCTTGCGAAGTGGGCTCGGCAACATCGTAGGCGGAGAGGGCGGGTGAGATCTCATTCATGCGGTCGCGGAGCATCTCAATGTCGTCGTAGGGAAGGGTAACGTTGAGGGCCTCGGAAACAGCACGCAGAATCTTCCAGTCCTCGCGAGCGGCACCGTAGGTACCAGTGGCGGCGCGAGCCATTTGGGTACGGCCTTCAGTGTTGACGTAAGTTCCGCTCTTCTCGGTGTATGTGGCACCGGGGAGAATGACATCGGCGAGCTGAGCACCCTTGTCACCGTGCGAGCCCTGGTAGATGACGAAGGCGTCCTTGGGAATGTCGGCGGCCTCGATCTCGTCGGCACCAAGAAGCCAGACCATCTTGGGAGTGGTCTGAGCAGTGGAGGGGTTGCTGACACCCCAGCCAATCTCGTAGGCACCAGTACGGGCAGCAGCACGCTGAAGAACATTGTATCCGTTCCACTCCTTGGTGGCAAAGTTGGCCTTGTTCTCCTCGATAAACTTACCGACAGTCTCAAACATGGCCTTGGCGTCGGGGTGCTCAGCAACAGCACTACCAACAATGATCATGGGGCGCTCGGCGTTCTTCAGCTTCTCGGCGAAAGGTCCAGAAAGGGCAGACTTGAGGGCGTTGGCATCGGCACCAAGGTTCTCGTATTCGAAGGTGGACTCAAAGTCCTCACCAACAAGACCAACCTCGAGGTCGGAGCGGACCCACTGCTTACGGATGCGGGCGTTCAGGACAGCAGCCTCGTGGCGGGGGTTAGTTCCGACAAGAAGGATGGCATCAGCCTCTTCAACACCGATAATCTTGGAGTTGAAGGTGAAGTTGGCGCGGACGTCGGTACCGTGGGCCAGAGGAGAGTCACCCTGAGGCTGGTCGAGAGCCAAGTTCTCGGAGCCAAGACGGTTGGCGAGGTCCTTTGCAGCGACAAGCGACTCAGTGTCCATGGTGTGACCGGCAACAACCTTGAATTCATCGCCCTTGGGCTGGAGCTGCTTGAACTTCTCAGAGATCTCGACCAAAACGTTCTCCCAGGTGGCGGGCTTGAAGGTGGAGCCTTCACGGATAAGAGGGGTGGTAAGACGCTGAGTGCTGAGGCCGTCGCATGAGAAGCGAGATCTGTCGTCAATCCACTCCTCGTTGACGTCGTCGTTCAGACGGGGAAGGACACGCATGACCTGGAGACCTCTGCTGTCGACACGGATGTTAGAACCGAGAGCGTCCATGACATCAACAGTCTCGGTGTGCTTGAGCTCCCAGGGGCGAGCGCGGAAGGCGTATGGCTTGGAGGTAAGGGCACCGACGGGGCAAAGATCAATGACGTTTCCGGACATTTCAGTGTCAAGGGCGGTCTCGAGGTAGGTACCGATCTGCATGTCGTTGCCACGGCCGGTGGAGCCAAGTTCGGGGGCGCCAGCGACGTCGTTGGCGAAACGAATGCAACGCGTGCAGTGAATGCAGCGGTTCATGGATGTCTGGAGAAAGCTAGTCAGCCAATGCCAAACAGAATACGAAGATATTGATCAGAACAGACCTTGACGAGAGGGCCAATGTTCTTGTCCTCGACGGCACGCTTGCCACCAAGCTCGTGGAAGCGGCCACGGTCGGCACCGTATCTCATGCTCTGGTCCTGGAGATCGCACTCGCCACCCTGGTCACAGATGGGGCAGTCGAGAGGGTGGTTGGCCAACAAGAACTCCATGACACCTTCACGGGCCTTGTGGACGAGGGGGGAGTCGGTCTTGACGACCATACCGGGCTGAACGGGCCATGCGCATGAGGCAACGGGCTTGGGGGCGCGCTCGACCTCGACGAGACACATACGACAGTTACCGGCGATCATGAGCTTCTCGTGGTAGCAGTAGCGGGGGACGGTAGAGCCGGCCTTCTCGCAGGCCTGGATGAGTGCGGAGCCAGCTGTAGGGAGCGTGTCAGACGTGGCAGCGATGTACAGCGGTGGTGAGTGGGAGCATACCCTCTATTGAGACCTTCTTGCCGTCTGTGTGCGCGTGTCAGTCATGTGTTTTTGGTGAAGTCTGCGGGTTGCGGGCATACCGATTGTGAGCTCGACCTCGGCGGGACGAGGGGCGGACGAGGTGAAGGCGCGGGTGGCATTGACCGAGGCCAGCCTCTGCGAGCGCGGCAGACTGCGCAAAAGCTGTTGGCGCATCATGTTGTGTGAGGCCGTAGGGTGTGGTTGTATCGAGCGAAGAGGGCGAGTGTCGACACCTTGAGCGAGTCTCGCATCGAGCGGCGTCAAGTTTCCGTTCCGCTGACACCATAAGCCCTGATTGGCTGTACAAAGGTCAGCGGCTCTTTCCGACCAACAACTGATTTTATCTCCTTTTTCTTTTTCTTTCTGCACTCGTCTTTCCTATGACCAACGATATTGATCTTCTTACGAGTAGAAGTACTCTGTTTTACAGATTGTTACACAAGCCAGTCATAGCTTCCGAACGAAGGAGGCTTCAAAGTTCGTCGCTCATACTAGACAGCTTCTGGGATTGCTGCCATTCTGACAAGACATCTCTTCTACTAAAACAATGCCACACATCCTTGATCAGATAGCATTGAGTAAATGTACCGTCAA